>CM047814.1:6681769-6858774 GCA_026214975.1 Gentiana macrophylla | reverse complement strand
TTTGTGAAACTTATTGGGAAGCGGGAATAGTAAGCGGGGAGTCTTACCTCGTGGAGACTTGTCCAGAATAGACGTCCCCACGTAAGGAATAAAATTGCCCCAAGCAAGTTAACGCCGGCTCGATCTTCGAATCCGCACATAACCGTGAAAGCCATCAATTGGATAATAGCCCCGACGGCAAAATCGAGAGGGAGCGCCTGCATCTCCTGCAGATCTTCACAAAGAAAGGATCGAAAGCGTGCGCAGACCGCATGCAGATGATGGAAGTGGAGGATAAGGGTGTCCTCGGGCGGCGCCGCACTTACGTAATCCTTGTGGTCCCGGGCTTAAATTTGTCGGACTCTTTCTCATAATCAAAAAAAAAAACCGATACACACCGGTGTCGATTCCGAATATGCTATTAATGGTCCTATTGAGATCAGCCGCCTTGCACGCTTGGGACCATTTCTTATCAACATCCTTCTCATACGCCGTCATAATCCCAAACTCTCGCATAGCTTCAGGATTGTCAGGTCGAGAGCTCCTCGGCCGGTGGCGGCGGCGGCCTCTCACCAACTCTGTCATGGTTTGGCTCGCAATTTTCCTCTTCTTCTTCTCGCTTTTTTGGCATCCGGATATCCTTCCGAGGCAATTCAAAGATTCTCATCCTCACTGGACCCTTATTAACTCATGAATCTGCGCGTCCCGAACATAAGCTTCGCTGTGGTCGGGGCGCGCCGCTAGTACTGGGACCGCGAGCTTGTCCTTCACCGGGGGCGCGATCTCTTCACCCGTGAATGATTGGAGATTTTTGAGCCCGCTTTCTCGCTTAAAGCTCACTCTACGCGGCGGATTTCCGGCGAGACAAAGGCCTCCCGACTCAAAAGCGGGTCGGCATCCATAGTAGCGACCTCATCAACGATAATCTCGCCAACATCTGCGCGAGTACTTTCCACTTCGACCTCGTCCAGTAGATCGCCAACTGAGGCCGCAGATAATATGGGGTCATCCTCAGCATAGTCGTAAATCTCCCTTTCCGCAGAGAATCATCGCGAGAATGATCATTCCCCGACATCCTGCAAAAACAAGGAGGAAAAAGGTGGAGCTTTGGGACCTGGTATAATAATAAATTAGCCTGGAAGGTGATCGCACCCACTTCAATACCGCCTCCTCCGTTTTTGCAAGAAAGATCGCAAAGTAAAATTACAGAGAAAAGCAGTGTCGAATCGGTGACTTGCGAGTTGGAAAAACATGCTTATACCAACGGGTGAAACCCTGGATTTTCCCAGAGAGCCATAATCTCTCCTCAGGAAAAACCCCATTATTAATCAAAAAACAAATCAAGGTTACATCCCGTTGCGAGAAGAAAGATGAAAACGGTGCCTATTGAAAAATAACGCAGGATGGATGAATAAAAGTTAAAGAGAGGAGTTCTTACCCGATTTGTTTGAAGAAAAGAGGAAATCAAGCGTGAATACTAGAAATGCTCAAGAAAGTGGCGGAATCTTCAAAAAGAACCACCTTGAAATCTTAAAACCTTCAAAGCTCCGCCCAAAAACCTTAAGAATTCCGGTCGATAAACCTGCGAAGGAATAAGGAAGGCTAAAAGTGTGAGGAGGTTGAGGGTGAAAACCTTATATAGACAAGGGGCCCACGATCGAACGGTTGGGAACCCTTCATCCGACGGTTCAGATTAGGGCGGCGATTACGGGCCAAATTGAAGGCGTCCCATCAATGCTCACGTGCAATCGCCAGAGCGATTGCAAAGCGCGCCGCGTTACTCGTAATGATACCCATAGATCGACGTCGACCACGATTAACGATCTCGCCTCGCAAAAAACACTCCAGTTACTTCGAAGGTCGCGTGCTTTGAAAGCACGGCCGCCCAGTGAACAAGTCGCATCGCATTTACAAGGTCGCAAAAAAGCAGACCAGAGTTACTTCAAGGTCGCTTGCTTTGAAAGCACGGCCCTTAGTGAACAAGTCGCGTCAGGCGACAAGGTCGCAAAAGCAGACCAGAGTTACTTCAAGGTCGCGTGCTTTGAAAGCACGGCCCTTAGTGAACAAGTCGCATCGAGGCGACAAGGTCGCAAAAAGCAGACCGAGTTACTTGAAGGTCGCGTGCTTTGAAAGCATGGCCGCCCAGTGAACAAGTCGCGTCGTCAGGCGACACGGTCGCAAAAAGCGACCCAAAGTTACTTTGAGGTCGCTTTGCTTTAAAAACACGGCCCTAAGTGTACAAGTCGCATCCAACGACGAGGTCATAAAAGGTGTTGACAATTACTCCATCCTTCATATCCTCGTGGAATATTATTAAAGCACGGAGTAGGGGCCATTGATGAATATATATAATTCCACCACCTCAACAGGTGAGACAATCAATCTGCGCCACCTCTCCGGCATGACAAGAGAGATCGCAAAAGGGCGCCACTGCGTCTCACCTCGCCGCTATCAAAGCATTTGCGGTCCCAGTGCAAGTTCAACAGATCATGTGAATCTCATCCAGGCAAGTCAAGAGGCGCGCCAAGGGGCGAGGCCGGAAAAGGCTTGCTCCACGCGACCTCGGAGAGATAGCCGCCGGTTGATCCCGATCTTTTCCCACTTGTATCTTAGATATTTCGCCTTGCTTAGTATCTAAGTAAAACCTAGCTATTAGTAAAATATCTAATAGATTACTTATTCCCTAAGTTACCCACCTCTATAAAAGGGGTGGTCATTGTAAACAAAGAGGGGGATGAAATATATAAAATACACACTACACTTGCAAGCCAAAGCTCATCCATTCTCATTCCTCCATACCACCATCCGCCAGAGTATCACCACACCTTAAATACAAATGATATCCACCGCTCATACACCGCATAAGAGACACTGTGACGATTTATACATCATCAGGACGTAAATAGTGCATCCTCAAATATATGGATGCACTGTTCATATCCCTAAAAATAAATAGGATAGAGACTCCGCTATAAGAGCTATTTAGGGTAAAATCTATTTTTTATCTTCTTTTAGGGATAGAGCATAATATATGACTTCTTTTATAAATGTCCTTAATCTATCATATTTTTTTATTTTCTCAATTCTTACATCTATATTTAATTATACGATAAACATCCTTATGTTTTATAATATATCAAATAATTTATAACCATTAATACAAATATAGATGTCTTTTCTTTTTTCACCGCAATGAAATCATTTAGATATCCATCCCTATGTTTTTTTCACATGCACATCCCAATGCTTTTGTTAAGATGAACAACTCTATACTCCATTGTTGTGAAAACACATCTATGTAAGATTTTTGTTACCATAAGAAAAGATCCTTATTCAATATACTTTTATGAATTTCCCGTTTGGATACTTATGATGAGTCATCTGGGAGGGGCAGATCTATGTGCACACATACGAGATATACTGGATACACTTAAAATGATAAAGTATATAAGTTTTACCAATGAAATATATTTATGAAAATCGTTGAAAAAACATTAGGAAACTTGAATAAATATGCTCAAAAGATAAAAATTGAAAAATATGCTCAAAAATTAGTTATTTGAGAAATATACTAGGCCCCTCCATTCGCGACACATGCATGCTGCATTCACGACGCATGGCAATTCATGACATGCATGCAGCATTCATTCGTTAACACATGCATGCTGCATTCGCGACGCATGCATACCGTATGCGTCGCAGTATATTTTTCCTTAGAAACTACTTTTCAGACATACTTATTCAAGTTTCCCAAAACATTACTCTAAAAAAATTTATGAATCCGCTAAACCAATTCTCAGCCATGTCAGTTGTCTTTATTGTCTCTTTCTTTTTGGTCATTCAGACATTAGTCAAACAATGCTTTAAATATTTTTTTGAAAAATGCTTTATATATTGAACTGTGTTTCTTTTTTGACATTATAGGTAATATTTCGATTTCCGAAAAAGCATAGACGTATCATTTTTATGACAATGAAATATTATATTCATTTATTTTGGATTAAAGTATTTTATATATATATGTGAGTGTGTGTGCCGAAAAAATATATATGTATTTATGGGATTTTTTTTAGGCTCAATTAATTAATGGACAATTAAGGAAAATAATAGGGAATTATTTTTTAGAATGATTATTTAAGGAAAATAAATCCCCAATAACCTTATAACCTACTGGAATCCAGAATCCGTCTTTTACGTTCTCTGAAAAACGTTTGAGAGCAAAAGTGCAGACAAAGAGGGTTCTTCCAATTACTCGCGGGATTCTTAATCATTTTCAGATTCGAGTAGAGATTCAGAATCAGCGTGAAGAGTGCTTCGTTTCAATACCAAAAGTTGGAAGTTTTCTATATGTATGAAATTTTGCCTTAGTTGTGTTTTTGAATGAGTTTGATGGATTAAAACTCATAACTTCGTAGGATTGTTGTTATAGAAGCGTGTAACCAAATCTAATCTAAGTTTGGGGTTGATCACACAGGTTTTTCTGCGGAAAGGTTCAAGTTGCTGCAGGATTTCTTCAAGTTTTGGTTTTGGAATTGCATGCAATCAAGTAAGAGGCTCTTCCTATGATTTAATTAAGTTTTATAAGGTTAAGATTTAAGTTTTGACATGTTTTAGATGATAGAAATCAAGCCTACTTGTTGTTAGAATAGTATGGGATGTTTTGGTTTGCAAAGGTTGAGTTTTTTTTTGTTGTTTTCTGAGTATTTTGATGTTGAACATGTTTGGAATTGGTTAGAACTCGTAAAGTGTAGATGAAGACCTGTTTAGGGCAGTTTAGGGATTTTGGTACACGCCAAACGTGTTTAGCGCGCGCCAAAATGGACCAGAACCATCCTGAAAGTTCATAGAGAGTTTTAGCGCACGCTTAGGGTTTCAGCGCGCGCCAAAATGGCCAGGAAGCATCATGAATCTTACTGGAAGCTTTTAGCACATGCCGAGTCTTTCAACGCGCGCCAAATATGGACTTGAAGATCCTGAATGTCTCAGAAAGGCTTTAGTGTGCGCCAAAAGGCTTAGGGCGCGCCAAAGTCTCTGTTTTGTGTGTTGATAAGTTTTAATCCCCGAGACCAGTTTTAAATGTTGTTTCTTGATCTAATAACATTAAATGGACATGAACAAGCCTTGATTGAGTTCCTGATGCGTTTAGTTCCGGAACCAAATGGATTCTTCCTAAAGTGTTGAAGTTCGGGACCGTCGGAAGAGTATGATAGACTTGTGCTTTGATGAATTAGTATTCATCAATATCTGTGTATGTGGTTAGGACGTTGTGTATAGGTGTCTAAGTGAGGGAGTAGGCTGTTAAGTGAGTTTTTCCATGAAAACATTTAGGAGGCTAATTAACGTTTAAATAAGTACATAAATGTGTAGTAAAAGACTAAACATCATGTCAATATTGGATAGGCACAAGCTCATATCGCAACATGTGGCGGTCAATAAAAGTGAATAACTCCGTAGGTTACTAAGACCCCAAGTTCGGAGGGACTTCGCCGAACGTGTAAACTATCGGGACTAGCCCGTGGTTATTGGTGTGATCCACTAATAGGTTGCAAACGATATCTCATAGCGGATATACACCATGCTTAGTGCCATTGAGTGCGGATGTAACAAAGTTAAGTTAAGTTAGAAGCGTATAGTAAGCGCGATATGTTGATAGACGTGAAGTGAACCCTGGTTGAGTCGGTTATGTAAGACAATTTAATAATTATGAATCTTACGTTATAATCTTTAATCAAATCATAACTTCTACATTTTATTAAATACCTACGTACTTACCCTAGATGCATGTTTGTTGTATGTTTGGGATGAGAAGATGAACATGTGGAACCGGAATACGAAGGGGATTTTGATGACGACTATTGATGACGCATTCGTTGAAACTTTCATTTTACTTCCTTTTTCATATGACGTTGTAGACTATATTTATTATTTGTTTTTGGGAACTTGATGAGTTTTCTTTTAAGGCTTTGTATTTTCTTTTGCTGAACCTTTTTGGAGGTTTTTCGTACGTCGTAAGTTTTGGGTGATTTCGTTGTAATGAGTTTACCTTTCCATCTTTATTTGAATGTTTATATTATTGTTGTTGAAAAAATATACCCAAGTCTTTTACCTTCCGTTAATCTAAAAAACGATATGACGCGATGAAGAACTACGTATAATATGAGATTTATTTTATATTATACGTGCTGAACGTTAATTTTCTGGATATAGATCGGTGTCCGAAAACGGAACGTTACGTTATATTGAACTGTGTTTCAGTGTTTATAACCAATTGCTAAATTACCGTATTATAACCAATTTATTGTTTTTCATCTGACAGTACAGTAACTTATGTTTTTTGCAACAAATGATTTATTTCTATACACGTAATAAAGTGAAAATGCAAAACATAGTCAAATAAACCCGACGCATCTTACATCATTAGTACGATTGAACCCCAATAAGTTGCGTATATATATTTTGCAATTGATTATGGTTTGACTAGTACTAATACCACTTTTCTTTTTTTCTTTTACCCTTTTTATTTTCGGATACAAAAAATTTAACATACACATTAATTATGTTTCAGACGAGGTCGAACCTAGGTTGACTTGCTACGGAATAGCCTAGCTAACCGCTACTCCGCTAGGCTGATGTACCAAGTATACTTATACCACTTGATGCGTCATTCATTTTGATTATGACAATATATTACCATAGCTATTCTAACACACTAGCTATGATAACTTGATGTGTTAATATAACCTCTCGTGATATGACAACATGATCTCTTTTTTAATAAGTGTTATTAGTGACGTATTTCGAAAAATTTCTCAGAATGGATCCAAATAAATTCAAAGATCGAGTGATCACATTAAAATTGTGTTTTAATATTTTTTTAACCAACAAAAACTATATTAACTTCATCCCATAAAAAAATGTCTATTTTTGCTTTGTGCATATTTTAAGAAATCAAATAATGTGTTTGTATTTTCAAGATTTAATAGTCATATATGCCCCTATTCTATACTTAACACTTCTTCGAAATATGAAATGAACATACAAATATTAAATGTAATAATATGCATATATTTAGAAAAAAATGTATTAAATTAGTATTGGTTTTATAAATGAGCACTTTTATGAGACAGTTTGTTTTAAAAAAATAGTCACTTTTGGTGGGATAAAATAATATCTCTTTCGGATCCCATTAAAAACACTGGTCTCCCACATATCTCCACATGGCCTGCCTCATGAATGCCACATTATGATGTTTCGAAAATAGATCTGCTATGGTAACACGCATTCAATTTAGTCTTGTGAGCTCGAAGGTGGACAGTTGGACTTGTGTTGATGTGTCATCAGAGGGATGAATCTGCCACGTGTAGTGTTGTTTTTACCGATGGATCAATCTCCTTTGGACGGAGATGCGAGAATCACGGCTGATAGAGAGAGACAGGGTAACATGTGAATGAGAAGATGATGACGTAGCATCAATTTTAACTGTCCCGACACGTGGGTTGACGTGTCATGCATGCGGAGGTTTCAACCCTATAGTTGGGGAGGATGGGAGTGGGTCCCCGTTGACGTGAACTTCGCCCCCGTTGTCTGAGCAATTTCCCGTTCTTCGGATGCCAACTCCTGAGTTTCTCCGGGCGGGGGAGATGTACGAAAAATTACGAACTTGACCCTTAGTCCGAGTATCATATTTGGTTATTTATTAAAATCACCTTGTGGAGGGGAAGGCTGGATTGTTAGTGTGGATGATTTAGTAATTTATATGGAACTTGTGACGCATCTATTTGTGTTAGAGGTCTTGGATATGTAACGGCTAAAGATATTGTCTTTCTCGAAAGAGGAAGAGAGAGTTGAGTTGGCGAAATCTCCAATCAATACGCTGAAAAAGAATTTAGATCTAGTCAATATTTCAGAGATTTACTTAACGTTGCTTGAGTTTGATTGCTGATAATGTTTACTCTTTGATGATTTGTTCATTTTTAACAAACAAATATTTTATAAATAAATGTTTATGTTTACTCAAAAAAAAAAAAAACAAATAAATATTTAAAGTGATGGTATAGTTTAGTTGATATAGGTTATAAATGATTTTATAAGAAACTGTATCGGTTGATTTCATGAAACAAAGCAGGGGCAGAGGTATATATTGTAGGGTGGGGTCACGTGATCCCATTGAGATCCGATTTTTTTTAATATTAATACGGTGTAGTTTTGTTGTTAAAATGTGTCGTTTTGCCGATAAAATGTGATGCTTAGGCTCCGGTGACCCCACTGGAATTTTTTCCAGATAAAAGATACAGTTTTAGACTCCGATGACACCACTGGAATAAATTCCTGGATCCGCCCCTGAAACAAAGTGTTAATTATACATTAGTTTACTTTATAATATATGTTATCAGCGGCAGATCTAATGTATATTGAAGTAATGGCGTATCTAAAACAATTTCTCAGTAGGGCGCCAGAACAAATTCAACGATTGAGGGAGAACATTAGTGTGTAGTAGTATATTTATATATTTTACCAGTAAAACTACATCGTTTATATACAACAAATATCGTAACATGACGTGTTAGTGAGGGTGAGACCACTCTACAAATGAATGCTACATCATGATAAGTCAAACCATCACATTACGTTGTCATTTGTTGCATTAATTTGATTGTGACTATAGCATTACTCAATTATCTTTTGTGCTCCTAATTGACCGTAGCATTGTTACTAAATATCTCAACAAAATTTGTGCTCCTACGAACGGGAAATTTTTGTATAGTATGTCCATACACACATCACTAGTACATACCACACCTCCCTGCAAACTTAAGTCATTGCCAAAAAGGCATGCCCTAATGATAAATGTTTAGGCTTCAGGACGAAAGGTCCTGAGTTCAAAACTTCCGCCCCCGAATTATAAAAATAAAATAAGAAGTTTAGGTCATTATCTTTTGGGCCCATCAATATTTTGAACTTGATGATGAATTTTCACAAGCTACAAGGCCTTGTAATTTTGCATGTGCAAAGTAGCCTATTTCAAGCCCAACTGCATGGGTCTCAAGGTGTCCATTATCAAACTTTTTGGGCCACTTTGGGACATTAGACAATTGACAGATTGAAGGAGTTGAGCATGAAGTATGAAATAAGAAAAATGGAAACCCCCTTCTAAAAAAACAGAAATTCGATTTATTAATACATGTTTGAATTTGTTCGCGAGTAATCGAGTGAGCATTGCATGTACTTGTATGTGGCTCATTTAATATTCAAATTGAATCATTTCGAGTTGATTCAAGCCGAGAGTAGAGTCAAGTTGATTTCAAGCTATTTATATTAACAATGCTCATTTACATTTTTAACCAGCACTACAATTTCATGACACACACACTTTCGGCTATCCCGAACCCTATTCTTAAACTCAAAACCCAATAAGTAGATAGATAATTGAATGCAGATATCACATGTTATGTACCTCAAGATATTTTTCACACTTAACAATGCACAAACAAAATAAAATAAAAGATAGGGAAAAAAAATAAAATTTCCGATTTCAAATTTGAGGCAAAAGTAAGCTTAAGAGAACAATCCAAAAGAGAGATTGATGGACATACTAACAAACTTGGCATTGGTTTTAGCAAATCATGACTTTGCATGCGTCACATTAGTGTCTAGTTTGTTGATTTTATTTATGATTTCATTCATTTTGTCATTGTCACGTAATAGTTTAAGATGTATATTTTTGTTCATCTGTAATGGATGATTTTTTATTAAAATACTTTGATAAATTACGAAAGCAGATTTGTTGTTGTGGCCTTAACTTCACCATTAACCAACCACACCTGTTCAACCATATCGTATTCATACCTATCACCTTTCACCTCTCCCGTGACCTCTGTTATCCATCGAATCTTACAATTTCCCTTGCTCTTAGCCAATCTTTACACTACATAGTCTCATTTTTTTTTTTTGCCATATACGTAAGATCTTTGTTGTGCCATAACTACACTAACCTTACTATTACTCTAACCCTACCACAACCCTTACCCTTTTACGACCCATGCCCCTCGCGTCCATTGTACTATGCCCATATCACCCCCACTTTAACCCTACCCTTACAATACCCCTACCACTCACCACCGCACATACCCCATCCTTACCACCGCTTGCCCCTAGCTAACTTATCAACTTCCACAATACAATGGAATCTTATAAATTTTATATTATTATATATATTAAATGCAACAGTGTTACGATACATTATTTTTATCTTAAGGGGCTTAAGTAACTATCTAATTAATAAAAGGAAGCAATTCATTTAAAATCCGGCTGCTTTGTAATCTCCAAAATTTATCAAATCTTCTTCATGAATAGATCCTTGATGATCATTAATCATGATCATGTCTTCCACATAAAGTAACCATATTTGTTATCTTGTCATACAATATTTGTTTTATTCAAAAACTATATGCACATTCTATAATATTATTAGACCCATATTTTGTATATTTTTATACACATATAATTTTATATGTTTTTGATACACCGTCCATCCGCCCTTCTTATACACTACTTATATTTTTGATTTATCTTAATTACATCATGATTAATAAAACCTATAGTATCCGATGATCTGCAAATACGCAGTGACATAATATTGTGGTGACATCAAATATTGTGACGATAAAAATTATCTTAGAACATTAATTTTAGGAGTATATATCAATAAAGAAGTGAGATATATATATATATATATATATATATATTCTTATACGCCGTATGCTTCAGTAGGAACGCATAGAGTTAAGTCGGATACACCACATTTCTCCAATTGACACAACCTTTTATGACTGAATAATGCTACCGCAGCAACTATTCTGACACAATAAATACAACAGTCTGATAAATCATCAGTCTAACCACACATCATATCATTTCCCTTAAAAATACATGTCACGTCATGAGATGTTTCACCGCCATACAATTGGCACCAACAATATCATTAGTCCAAAAATAGGTGATGGCCCCCACTTTTATGTGTCCCCCCTCTTTTTTGTTTTGACATGAGTGGGAGGGATAACATGTGTAGCTAACACTACATAAAGAGACCTCAAAATTGAACCCAAATATACCAGTCATCCTAAAAAACCAAAGCATAAACCTTCTTTAATTATTAATGACGATCAAAATTATTCTACTAATAATTCTGATATTAGCTTCAAAGGGCCATGGAAAATGTGTTTTTGAAGCAATCTTCAACTTTGGAGATTCAAATTCAGACACAGGTGGTTTTTTTGCTGCATTTCCATCTCAGCCATACCCTAATGGCATGACTTTCTTCAAAAAACCAGTTGGAAGACCAAGTGATGGAAGACTCTACATTGATTTCCTTGGTACTTTTATTTAATTTCATGTAATTTATTATTTTGGTCCTTATAGTTTCATTATTTACGGTTTGATTCACATATATTTAATATTTAATTATGTGTGCACACGTGTGTATACATATGCACGCCCTGCGTACTCGTATCCTATATTTTTCATAAATCCTGTACTCATGCTTAGGTGGTGCCAATAAACACTCCTTTTTAATTAATTTGGGTGATTATCAAGTAATTAAAGAATGATTAATTAATCACTAATTTTCTATGTAATTGTATGAGAATGCAGCACAAGCATTAGGGTTGCCATTCTTGAGTCCATATCTTAGAGGTATTGGATCAGATTACAAACACGGAGCGAATTTCGCCACGTCAGCATCCACCGTAAGGCTTCCAAATACGTCGTTGTTTGTAACCGGTGTTAGCCCTTTTTCTCTCTCTATTCAAGTCAATCAAATGAAGGAATTCAAAGCTCTAGTTGATCAACCTCCCTCTCCAGGTACTATATGTGATTTTACGATGCAGTGACAGATATAGATATGAAAATGATACTTGGTACAATGCAATATATTTCGTTTAACGGTTGTACCATAGAATCTCTACGATGAAAATGTTAGTAATATATATATATATATATATATATATATATTTGGTTGGGAAATGAAGTGTGAATGAGTGGTATGTATTGTTACAGGAATAAGTAATCTTCCAGAACAGGGCATTTTTGGAAAATCACTATACACATTCTACATTGGGCAGAATGATTTCACTGGGAACTTAGCCTACATTGGTATAAAAGGAGTGAAGCAATATTTGCCACAAGTAATCTCCCAAATTTCTAGTGCCATTAAGGTAATTAATCTCTTTTTCAAAGCATTCATTTGTGACAGTAATACCATCTGTCTACACAGAAGATATATATGCCTCTGAATGCATAACTCGGTGCTAAGAAAACGAGATGGTGTTTGAGCCGGGAAGAAGTAAGGGTTTGATCCCGTAAATAGTCGACTTCCCAGGAGGTGTACATAGAATCCTTTCTACACTAGATCACTAGAGCGTAATCCTCGAGATAAATCCTCCGTGATACTTTCGGGACAGACCAGTCGGGGCCCATTAGGTCGAGGCTCAATGTTAGTTAAAGATATTATATGTTGGCAAATGACATAGATGTTTTGTGTGTACTACACAAGATTCGTAAGGACGTTTAAATGTATATTTTACTACAACCAATTAAAGTGTACGATTCAATGTTTAACGTATGTCTCGTCAATAAGTATTAAAAAGCAACTCATATGCAATAGTGGACCATTGGACCAACAGAGGATGGGCCACCACCAATTGAGAGACCAAAGAGATTTGAGAGGATCCAGACCCGTGACCCTAAACCATGGCCCATAACATTTTTTTAAAGTGGGCAGGGTGGGGACCACTATAATCCCATGATTTGAAAACATACAACCAGTCCAAGTATTTCCCTGTCGGTCAATCACATCCTTTACCGTTTCTAATTTTATGAAAATGAATACTTAAGGACACGGTTAATGACATCAGAGTCGAATTCCACATATTCATAGTCGAATTTACACATAAAATTCGACTTCGACTCTGAAGAAATTGATAACATATTTTGACCTATATAAAGTCAAAATTTTCATGAAATATAGTGCCCCGAATAGATCGACCGTCAACGATGCTCATAATTAATGATTACAAATAAAAAAAGTTACTAACACCACGAGTGACATAACATATTTATTCACAAACAGTGAAGGCCTTGAAACTTTTACGTGTATTTCATACACACATTTGTTATTTCAAGAACTTTAGTCAGGGAATCCTCAAGACTTTTCGCAATAGAATTTCCCTCGACATGACATGTAAACCAACTAGCCCCTATTTCTCTCTCTCTCTCTCTCTCAACGAAGAAACGGTATACTTACTCTGTGCACCTACCGTCATTTATATAGGATTAGTACTACTATCATAGTAAAATCGTCATAAAGTACACAATATATTTTTTCATCATTGATTATAATGTACGACCTGTTGATTGATATGGTCCCACCATGATGAATATCGTACAAGTATGATGTGTTTTTTTTTTTTCAACTCTCATTGTGTTGTCTACATTAGTAATCATTGACTAACTAAAATCCCAATACAAAAATGGTATATAGGATATATACACATCAATAGGAGGACGCACATTTCTAGTGCTAAACTTAGCACCAATAGGATGTTATCCAGCATTTCTAGTGGAGCTTCCACACAACAAATCAGATATTGATGCATATGGATGCATGATATCATACAATGATGCAGTATTGGATTACAACATCATGCTTAAAGATGCATTGACCCAAACAAAGCATGATCTTCCTCATGATGTGGACATTATTTATGTTGACTCTCATTCTGTGCTTCTTGATCTATTTCAACATCCCAAGACACATGGTATGTTATGTATCTCATAAATTATTGAAAAATATGTATGCTTTATGTGTAATTAGCCCATTTGCATCACCTTTTTTTAAGGTGATATGTCTGACCATTCATGTTGATAATGTTGTGGGACCTATTGATAGAGATGTTGAGTTCCATCATTATTAATGGTGTAAAAATGTATTGTATAACTTTGTTGTGCAACTAGAATTTATGGTGCAACATTGATTAATGAGTTATACCAAGTGGAAGGCTGAGATGCATTTTCATTCATTCTCTGTCTCACATAGTAGTGGTGTGTAGGAGTGATTTGAAATGATCTCATCTCTCCATTTGGTATAACCATGAATCACTGATGTATCATAACTCTTCTATATATATATATATATATATATATATACTACCACAATCAATGGTTGTGTCACAACGAATGACACAGCGCCCTTTTGCACCATTGATTATGATCTATGTGTTGTACATCATGATCAATAATACAAAAGTGTGTTGTTTCACTCGTTGCAACACAACTGTTTGTTGTGCTAGTAATTTTTTTCTATGAGCATAATGAATGAGTGAATCAATGATGCAGGTCTAGAGTATGGAACAAGGGCATGTTGTGGATATGGAGGTGACCCCTACAACTTCAACCCAAAAGTATTCTGTGGATACAGCAACTTAATCAATGGCCAGAAGGTCACAGCCAATGCATGTAATGACCCTCTAAAATATGTGAGCTGGGATGGTATACACACTACAGAGGCTGCAAACAACCTCTTAGTACATGCTATTCTTAATGGCTCTTTCTTTCATCCTCCTTTTCCTCTTCATCAACTCTGTGATATTCAACCTATTGGATAATCGATGCCCGCGTTTGCAGTTTATATTTAGTTTTCAATGTCATTGTCATTGTTATCAATAAAAGATTAAGGGTAGGTTATGGGTTTTAATTCAGGCTAGTGGGCAGCATGTATGCCAAGTTTTTCAGATGGATCATGTAGTGTTGAATTTGATGAGGTTTTGGTTCAGGCAAATGAACGAACACCTTGTATGCGCCTTGAGCAAATAATGTGACAGACAATGACACAGATTTGCAGCAACTTCTGTTGGGCAAAATCACCGTTTAGCATGTTGTTCTTAAGAATCTTAACTATTTTAAGACATATTATGATTTTTTTAATGAACACATCAGCACAACATTAATAAAATGCTTAAACCAAAATGACAAAATTGAAACGAGTAAACGCGAAAACTTATGGATTGAAAGCGAGCCGAGCATTGCGCTCTATCTTCAAAACGGATTTGCATCGAATACGTGATTATGGTTATAGCAATCATGTCTTAAGATGGGCATTTCTTCTCTGAATTACACATGTCTTGTATGTCCGTCCGACGTCGGATGATCTGCGCGTCGTTGATCGGTGTTAGATCTATATTATAATATAGATCTAACACCGTCATCAACTCAGATCATCCGATAATGGCGGATGCGCGCATACACAATAATAACTATCATTTCCGTCTTAAGATACAATAATCATTTTTATTTTGTCCAAAGCAGCACTCCAATTACACATAAACCATGAATCCGAAAGTATGGTTTGTATTCTCGATTTGACTAATAATCGATGATTTATAT
Source organism: Gentiana macrophylla (assembly GCA_026214975.1). NCBI lineage: Eukaryota > Viridiplantae > Streptophyta > Magnoliopsida > Gentianales > Gentianaceae > Gentiana > Gentiana macrophylla. The sequence continues at coordinate 6,843,357 of CM047814.1, read as the reverse complement.
AAGATATTGTTTTTTGAGTGGATATAAGATATTATTGAATAATAATTTTTTCTCAATAATAAATAAATAACTCTTATAAATATTAAATAATTATTTAATATAGCTCAATTAACTCGCAAGCTACTCGATTACTAAATTTTAAAACTTGAGATGCGCTTGGTTGATTTTAGAGTAAATTGACTTGAATTTGAAACACAAAAGAAGCTAAATCGAGTTTAACTACTTTGCAAGTCAACTACAAGTAAACTCACGACTCACAAGTATGCTCGTGGAAAAAAAAAAAAAAAGATACCGTTAACGACGCTTAATCTATCGTTTGGACACGACTCCGAAATGGCCAAAATCAATTTTTTTTTATTTCTGTAAAATCAAAATTTATCCGAAAGATGTTGTCCGAATAGAACAAATGTGATGCCATCAACCATGTTAATAAAAAGTTGATTGGAACAATGATATGGAGGAGGTCGGCACAAGACTTAGGAATAAAGAAATGGAGTTATTTCTTCTTCAAAGTAGAAATTCTAAAATTATATTGAAAGTGCGAAGCCTGAGAGCAAATGACCAAATTGCCCATTTCCAGACCCCTCTCTATGGTGTATGGAAAAAAAATGTGCCCACATACACTACCACCACATCCTCCAATAATTAAAATATACCCATTAAAATAAATGATCAAAATTATGTAGTGATACATCCACTATGTATAATGTGTGATGGATGTATAACCGTCTATGGTGTACACCGTATACATATCTAAAAAGAAAGAGATAAAGTTAAACTTTCAAAAAAAAAAAAAAGAGATAAAGTTAAACGCGTGCAGGACTATTTATGGACGTGCCCTTATTTATCCTACGTGTCATATAGTGGCACTTGCATTAAAAATAATTAGAAATTCCAAGTTGGTGTTTGCCACAAACACACTAAAAATAAATAAAATAAAAAGTGCATACATAACTTATGTTTGAATATTTATCTGTTAAGTGGATATGAATTATCATTGCCCATGAGACCATTCACTACATGCTAAATAAAAGAAAAGGAAAGGACGACTACATGTTGTAAAACTTGATATCTCTAAAGCTTTTGACATAATTGAATGACCATATTTATTTTTTATCCTACGAAAGCTGGGATTTAGTGACAGATGGATGTCCTTGATCAAAGAATGTGTTACCACTGTCTCATTCTCTTTCATAATCAACAATGATAGATGGGGCTTTCTTAAACCTAGTAAGGGAATTTTCTTGGAAGATCCGTTGTCCCCGTATCTTTTTATTCTGTGTGCCCAGGGCCTTAGTCATTTGTTGGGGAAAGCAAATAAAGATGCTTCTTTGATTGGAGTGAGAATTGCTAAAAATAGTCATTGTATAAATCACCTCTTCTTTGCGGATGACTCGTTGTTGTTCACGAGGGCGGACGCGTCGTGTGCTGTAAGAATGCAAAGTATTCTTAATAAGTACGAGCAAGTTTCGGGTCAGTCTATTAACTTGCAAAAGTCGGCTGTCTTCTTTAGCAAGAATGTGTCTATGCAGTGCAAATATGAGATTTTTTCTATTCTTAATGGTCTAGCTGAGGTCCACCACTCAAAATATCTCGGGCTTCCTGTGGTCATTGGTCGGTCTAAAAAGAAAATTTTCTCTTATGTCTTGGATAAGTGTAAATGTAAGCTTAACAGGTGGAAGTATAAATTATTAAGTCAGGGGGCAAATCTGTCTTGGTGTCGTCCACTTTGTTCGCTATCCCTAATTTCACAATGTCTGTTGTCAAGATACCAAAAGGTCTTGTGGGCAAGCTTCATGCTTTAATGGCTAATTTCTGGTGGGGTAATTCGGGCAAGGACTTTGCTGGACATCACTCGGTAAGTTGGGACCAACTTTGCAAGCCAAAAGGCAGGGGAGGCCTTGGCTTTCGTAATTTAGAGGCCGCAAATATTGTGGCCCACGCTAAAACTCTTTGGAGGGTTCATTCTAATCCCGACCTCCTCGTATCGAGAGTGTTACGAGGAAGATACTTTGCTAGCTCCTCTGTCTTTGATTGTAAGGTCCCTTCTAGCGCCTCATTTATTTGGAAAAGCCTTATGCATGCTCAATCCTTTCTTAAGGCCAGCACATGCTTTTCTGTTGGGGATGGAAAGTCGATACGAATTTGGAAAGATTCCTAGATTATTGATAACCCATCCTTCAAGCCCATCACGCCTGCACCCGTCCACAATCAAGACGCCTTGGTCTGTGACTTGATGACAAACCAAGCTTGGGATCCTGTGAAGCTTTCTAAAAATTTTTGGCAGGTGGATATTCGACAAATTGAGAATATTCCCATTAGTGTTACCAATGTGCCTGATAATCGGTTCTGTGTTTTCTCAAAGAACGGGGAATTTGTTTCGAAAGCTGCTTATGACCATTTCCTGCACAACTTTAAATCCCCTGCTGGTGCTTCGACTAGTTCCTCCTTGAACATAAAATTTTGGAAAATCATTTGGGCGCTTTCACTCCCGGCTAAGCTGAAATATTTTATGTGGAAGTATCTGAAAAATATTCTTCCGGTTTCAGCATTGTTGCATAGGCGTTTTGGTAAGGATATCTCTCCTTGTGTGGCCTGCGGTGAGGGAGTCAAAACTACTGATCACTTATTTATCCATTGCCCGTTTGCAAAAAATATTTGGAAAGTTGTTGGCTTGCATTGGGATAACTTCCAACATGATGGGGCAATGCTTATCTCCTGGTGGGATAAAATTTCTGTAGCCCCTAATTTCGATGTGCTTAAAAATAGGGTTGTCCTTATTTGCTTTGTCTTTAGGTCAATTTGGAAATCGAAGTGCAAAAGAATTTTGAAAATGTGTCTTGGTCTTTCTTTGATACTGCCACTTTTGCTTGTGAGATGAATAACGATTTTTACAGGCATCTTCTACGGAGAGGGCTACTTCTGATATTTTTCATTCCTCTCCTGATTTGCAGCACGATGTCCCTCATACTGAGGCGGTGAGGGCATTTTTTGATGCAGCCTGGAAATCGGAGTCTTGTCCTACAGGCTACGGAGCATAGATTTTTGGTCCCGGTGGTGTGCTTTTGGAAGCTTGGGCATCACCAAGAGGTGCTAGCAGATCTGCTCTTGCTGCAGAGGCAGGGGCGGTGAGATGGTGTCTACGTCGGTGCCTAGCTTTAGGTGTAGAAAAATTAGTCTGTGCGTCAGATAGTTTATCTCTTGTAAATTATTGTAATAGTACTAACTCCCTTCCCCTAGAATGTAGAACAACAGTGGAGGACATTAAAACGCTTGTGCGTAGTTTTGCTTATTGTACTATTTTGCACGTTGGAAGAGAAGGCAACAAGCTGGCGCACAAGCTTGCTGCTTTCTCTTTCAAGTCTGATTGTGGAGTTTTTTTGGAAAGGATGTATGTCAATTTGGATTTGTACTAGTTCAAATCAATGAAAGCTTTCGTTTCCTGGGGAAAAAAAAAGTGGATATGAATACTCATAATAGATTTGAAGTGATGAATGAGATAAGTGGAATTTTTTTTCTTCCCTTTTTCTTTTATGTGGGTCAGGGTTTAAGGTTTAAGGTGTTGTTAAGTGTGTTGGTTTGATGCTTCAAAAAAGGAAATTTTGCTCGGAAGCCTTTGGTTTTAATGCACGTATTTAATCTATTTGGAGCTATTAGAGCGTGATCCACTTTTTGGGGAATATGAGTCGAAGCAAAAACAAGAATATTTCTAGCGGAACATCTTTCACAATCCCTGGAGAGATGGTTGATCGAAAAAGAAATCTGATTTATTTCGTACCCCTCAGAAATGGGTCAAATTCTACAGGATCAAACCTATGGGACTTAATTTACTCTTTTGACTAGAAATTCAAAAAGTTTTTTTGTGCAGCAAACAAAAAATAAATAAGTAATAAAGATGCAATTGTCCGAATGCATTCAAAAATTGACTCATTTATTTTTTAATTGACTCAACTCACTAGATAGAGATAGTGGAAATTTTGGAATGAACCTAGAACCTCTTGTCCATGATATATGCTGTAACGCCTCTAGACCCCGGGTCTGGTCACGTTAAGTGAGTCATAAAGGATCCGGTCAACTGCTTAAACCGTCCTCCTTGTTTGATTTAAAAGATCTATAAGGTGGTAATGCTACTCTCATATTCCCAATGTGAGATATCACATTCTTTCCTCCTTATAAACAACTGGTAACGCTACTCCATATTCCCAATGTGAGATATCACATTCTCCATCCTTATAAACAACTAGAGTCCTCGCTAGGGTTTGTCCTAGACAAGGGATTTGTCCTAGACAAGCAACTGGAGTGCTACTCCTATATTCCCAATGTGGGATATCACATTCTCCCATCATTATAAGCATTTGGAGTCATCGCCAGGATTTGTCCTAGACAAGCTTGAGTCTTCGCCAGGATTTAGACTCGTCCCTACTAGAGGGACTCAAGAGGTGCCCGAGCTAGGATTTGTCTTAGACTTGTCCCTACTAGAGGACTCTAGAGGTGCCCGAGCCAGGATTTGTCCTAGACTCGTCCCTACTAGAGGACTGATGTATAACATTTGTATGATAAAAATTACGATATATTATATTTTATCGACTCTTTCTATATAAAATATAAGAAATTATAACGATAATCTTATGAAATATTGATAGTTATGAATACAACTAATTAATATAAAAATCTAGTAAAAGTAATAAAAAGTTATAAATTTTGTACCGGTTTAGTAACCGGAGTGTCGTGTCAGATTTACGTGGATATTTTTGGTATTTTATTGCAGATTTTAAGACCCCGAGTGACGACACTTTTTGAAGTCAAATCATATCTTTTGAAGGAAGTGAGAAAGTGTCACAAGTTTAAAAGTTCAAAGGGATCAACGGTTCGTGATACTATTATCGAGATATATATTCAACGAACGAATGGCCCATCAAAAAGGCATTTTCCGAAGAAGAGTTCTTCATGAAAGTTTTAGATCTTTCAAAGAGCTTTCAAACGCTTCTTGAATCATGTCAATTGGAGATCTACAACTCAAGATATGATTTTATCAAGTTTCAGCTAAAAATTGGAAGAATTACACACGGATCAATCCGACATCACCTCGGATCGATCCGGATTATCAAATAATGCGAAGTAATGATGATTAGCACATGGTTCTGCAGAAAATAATCAAGTGATAATGTTTTTTATTCCCGGATTGATCTGACCTTGATCCCGGATCGATCCGGCCAGGAAAAATCTGCCTATAAATGGACATTTTATGCAGACTGTGTAAGGGGTACCAATATATTTTCTAAAACTCTTTTCTTAGTAGTATGTATGTATATAGGCCTTATGCCATAAATAAATAGTAGTATCGTTGTAATGCTCGGGAAATTATCGGAAGATCAATGTTGTTGAAGTCGTTGTAATGTCCGGAAGAATACAACCTCTGAATCAGCAGTTGTAATCGGGTAATTTTCTAAAGTATTTATGTTTGTTATTTTTATTTTTTTAATCGTTATAATGTTATTAGGCTAAATCTAATAACTAGCCAATGTTATGTAATCGTATTATTTCGATCTTTTCGGTAATTGAATGTTATCTAAGTAAAATTTACAAAAATTGAGTTAATTGAATCTTTTTTATTTCGCAACGTATTGATAATATTCAGATTGAAGTAATTAATCAAGATGAATCGCAACATATAACCTAACGATGAACTGACCAGAGAAGTTAGGATATGAGATAAAAGATAGAAAAACCGGAGGGTAAAATTGGCCGTGCGAAAGTGTGACAACGGAATCCTATTTCCTACCCGGGGGCAGATTTGTCTTGGGAAAGATGAATCTTATTAAAATTTGTGCTCAAGATCGTAATAATGTTAAAATCAACAGTTTAATTGAAACTAACACCGGAAAGTTAAATCGATCCGCCTGACAACCGGAGCCTTTTGAATAACATCGGCCGTCTGACAAACAGAGCAACCTCTTTTATCCGGGGTAGATTTGTACTGCACTGCTCGCATTTAACTAAGCGATATTAGCATGGGGCGATTGTGGAGATTGAATCGATGACAAATTGACATATGACAATTTCATACGCCGTGTGAGGAGGAATTGTTAACCTCAGGAGTGCACCGTTTCATTTACTCAATTGGACCTCATAAAAGGAAGATCGAGCACATCCGTTAAACCGAAAAGATTGAATAATTCAATTATATATATCTTGGCTAGTTCTATAATTATTAGTATTTAATATATTGGTATATATATATATATACATACATATATATATATATATATATATATATATATATATAGATATATATATATATATATATATATATATATATATATATATATATATATATATATATATATATATATATTGTAGTGGTTATGTATTACTATATATATTTATGTATTTATATATATAATAATAGTTTAGTTGTGATTTATGAAATTATTTTTTGTTTTTTAGTATAGTAACGACTCGTATGATAAAACCTGCGATTTAGATCGAGATAATAATAGCTGTTTGGTGTTTAATCACATTTAAAAGAATTACCATGTTTCCCTGATGATTCGACATCTGACTCACCACACTAGCACTATAATTTGACCCGGTACACTGCCGGTAAGGATTGTATAGCACTAGAAAACGTCCGTCAGCTTTCTGGCGCCGTTGTCGGGGATCACGTCGCTAATTTTTCTTTGTGTCTATGGTTACTACTTGTATCAGCTCAAAATTCTCGAGGATAACTCAACACTATTTCTTATCTCATTTCTATTTTATTTTTCGTTGGTATCTACTTTCTTTTAGTTACCAATTTTTTCTTTTACAAAAGTCGAGTATTTTCTATTTTCGTTAGTTGATGACCAGAAGTGGTAAGGCCCCGCTCACTCCTTATAAGCCTGACATAAATACTTACGAAAGGCAGTTAAGAGTAGAGAGTAAACGTGGTCATACTAGTCAGGGAAATCCTGACCACGAATCATCATCAAATCGAGAGACGAGAATGGCCGAAATCAGTGATGAAACAAATGAACAAAGGCTAGATCATGCTCCAGGGCATGGACAAAACCCTGTTAACCCTAATAATAATCAAAATCCTAATAATAGGAATAATCAGAATCGGAACCAGAATAATCGTAATAACCCACCAAACCCGAGACCTATCTGTGATCAGACCATAAGAAGGAACCAGACTAATAATCCCATTCTTTTACCAAATGAAGGAGCAAACAATTTCGAAATTAAATCTCATCTTTTTGGTTTAATTGACGCAAGATCCCAATTCCCAGAGAGGATGATGAAGATCCACATCATCATCTCTATCTTTTGAAGAATCGTGCAATACAAACCAAAAAGTCAAGGTGCTCATAAGAACTAACGAGGATGACTATGTTTCCTTTATCTTTAAAAGGACGAGCCCGAGATTGGTTTATGTCTCTTCCACATCATTCAACGACTAGTTGGGAGGATATTCAAACTGAATTTCAAACAATATTTCACTCGGTGACGAAATTTGGAATTAAAAGTCGAGGTTGCTAACTTTAGACAGGGGTCCAAGAAACGCTTAGAAATGCCTCGAGAGATTCAAAAAAGCTGTTAAGAGATTGTCCCGACCATGGTTATTCCTTAGATATGCAAATTCAACTTTTCGTAAGTAAATTACGAAAAAGACTCACGTCGGATGTAGATCATGCATGTGGTGGTTCTTTAATGATGAGTGAAGCACAAACAGCTTTACGATGCTATAGAAAAAGATTTCCAAGAATAACAGAATGTGGGAAACCGGTTCTAGCACCGTAAAAGTAGCTTTGCAGGAGAATGTACATCTAATACGAAGTTCTAGCACATTTGGAAAATTTGAGTAGGAAATTTGATGGCCTATAATCTAACAAAAACCAAAGTTCAGAAAATAGTACACCCACTGAATACTCAAATCAGGATAATATGCCAATAGGGATTGAAGAACCAACAGGATATTCGAGAGAGGAGGTAAGTTTTCTTCAGCAGCATAGGAATTTGAACAATGCATATTCAAACTCATTTAATGCTATTAGAAGAGACCACCCAACTTTTCGATGGTCTGAAAACCCTAGTAAGCAAGGACAACCACCATATCCAGCTTCGATTATAGAATTGCCTCTAATAATCAAGTTTATCAGGGAGATACCTCTAATCAGAATTTACAATCATTACCTAGATCCTATCCTCAACACACCACTCAAAGTATACCAGTAACTCAAAGTTCAACTCAGCCTGCAGAAGGGATTGCAAAATGGGAGAAACTAATGGAAAATATGATGGGTGTGGTGTCTACTCAAGCTAAAAATATGGAAACAATGATGACTTCTATAGGTACAGTCACTAAAGATATGAGTACAATAAAAATGAAGAGAGTTTGAGAATGTGATAAACACAAGAGTAAACTTCAACTTAGTTTATTCATTGATATGAGAGGTGTATAAATAGATACAATTGAGAGAGAGACTAGCTAGCTAGCTTGGGCGGCCACTGAGTATGTAGATGTGGGCGGCAAGCATGCAAAAGTAAAAGTAAAAGCTATGTCTATGACATAAAGTAAACTAGAGTTTGACATATTAATTGTTTATATGTATCACAATTAATATGTCTTTACAAATACATAAAGTGTACAAATAATATAATACACTAAATAGAGATCTGCTTGAACATGTTACTCAAAGAGAGGCATAAGAGCACCTCACCGAGGCCGCACTCGAGGTAATATTTCCACACCCTCAAATCGGGTCAGATATGTTAATGCAAACAAGTTTGCTACTTAGTCTCACGAACATAAGAGGTGGAATAGCCTTGGTAAGGATATCGCATTCTCGATCACTTTGAGGAACATACTCGGAGTTGAATAATCTTGGCATCAATCTTCTCCTTCGTAAAATGTCCACAATGTCCACATGTTTTGTTTTGTCATGATGGATCGGATCCTCTCGCCATGCATAGTCTTTGAGTTATTATCACAAAGAGTGTGATAGTTGTCAAGAGGTCATTGAAGTTCGGGAAGTACTCTTTTGAGCCAAAGAGCTTCACAAATGCCTAAGACAAGTGCCCTGAGTTCACTTTCAAGATCGCTTCTAGACACGAGAGGTTGTTTCTTGCTCCTCCAAGTAACAAGATTGCCCCATACATGAGAATGTGAGCCTGTGGGTCGACCTTCTATCTATGTGGCATCCAAATTTCAATCAAGATCGGCAGGACCTTGATGGATCTATCAAAGCCAGACTTGGTGAAGTGTAACCCTTGGCCAGAGAGGGACTTTAAATACCTCGAAGATCCTATTCACAACATCCCAATGTTGCTCAAGAGGCGCAAAGCATGAACTCAAGCAACTGTGATCGACACCATATGCAATATCCGGTCTTGTATGGGATAGGTAGATGAGTTTCCTACAAGTTTTTGATATTGTTCCTTTCTTTACAAAGAATGTCACCATGTAGCAGGGTATGACCTGGGTCTACTCTGGGGATACAAGACGGTTTGCACCCCAAAGATGCCGCTTTCAAAAAGAGTCCAAGACATATTTCCTTTGGGAGACCGAGATTCCTTTGATGTTTCTAGCTACTTCCATGCCAAGAAAATACTTAAGTAAACCCAAGTCTTTCACCCAAATACCTTTGCCAAAGCAGCTTCTTCAAATGTTGGATCTCAAAGAGGTCATCTCCAAGAAGGATGATATCATCCACATAGACAATAAGAATAGACCTCTTCTGGTTGGTTGTCTTGATGAACATAGTGTGATCAGAATTGCATTGGTGATATCCAGCAGCTTTGACCACAGTTGTTAATTTTCCAAACCATGCCCTTGGTGATTGCTTCTGTGCCATATAGAGATTTCCTCGCTTGCACACCTTGCCTTGAGTATGAGGATTGATAAAACCAGGAGGTATAGTCATATAAACCTCCTCAAGAAGGTCCCCATTTAGAAAAGCATTTTTGATGTCCAATTGATGAAGAGGCGACCAAGTTGGACAAAATAGAGAAATTAGTACCCTGACAGTGTTGAGCTTTGCCACTGGTGCAAAGGTTTCTTTATAGTCAATGCCATAAGTTTGAGTGAATCCCCTGGCTACCAATCTGGCTTTGTACTTGTCAATAGTGCCATCAGCAGTGTACTTGATAGTGAATAACCATTTGCAGCTGACTGTCTTCTTGCCTTTTGGAAGAGTTGTGAGATCCCAAGTATGGTTATCCAGGAGGGCAGTCATCTCTGTTTTAACAGCAGCCTTCCACTTATCATTTTGAAGGGCCTCTCGAATATTTCTAGGATAGAGTGAGAGTCCAGTCCTGTGTAAACATGGCAAAGACAGGAGACAACCGATCATAAGATAAATAAGTATGAATAGAATGATCGCGTGCATGATCTTTTCCCTTTCCTTAGAGCAATAGTCTCACTATCCACTTCGCGAGACTCGCCGAGAGTCGTAGTCAGGTCCAGTGAGACTCGTTCAAGAGGTTGCCGAGGTTCTCGATTCAAAGAGCTCTGCCCGAGAGTTGCCGAGGCTCAGCTGGGTGATGAGTATCAAGAGACTCGGGTCGAAAAACCGCCGATTGTCGATGAATGTGAGTATCCGGATGCTTTGAAGGTTATGAGTCCACCGGCGAGTAGGTCACGATGGTTCTCGTGATTCTCTGCCGAGGAAGAGTTGGATCAAGAGAAGAAGGAAAAGCTTCTATTTCAATGAGGTTTCCATCTGTGACTGCCTCAAGAGGGCTTGTAGTAGTAGGAGTCCTTTCAAAGAATTTTACATCCATAGAATTGTAAAATTTCTTTTCAATGAGTGAATAACACTTGTACCTTTTTTCTGCCTTTGGCATACCCTAGGAAAATGCACTTGTGAGCTTTGGGATCAAGTTTGCTTCATGTTGGGCATGGATATAAACAAACACAAGCACCCAAAGATTTTTGGAGGCGGTTGGGCAATAAGATGAGGCGCAGAGTGTGTGGTCACAGGGTTTGGATAGGAGTTTTGAAACCTAACACTCTACTGGAAGTCTCTGATGATTAAGTATGTGGCGCTGAATAGCTTCACCCCACATATATTTGGGAACATTTGAGGTAAACATGATAGACTCTAGCCATTTCTAGTAGATGCCTGTTTTTTTCTCAAGAACCCCATTTTGCCGAGGTGTCTCAACACAACTACCGATATGAACAATTCCCTTTATTCACCAAGAAATTAATGAGATTGGACTCATAATATTCAAGAGCATTGTCGATCTTCAAAATTTTAATCTTAGTGTCAAATTGAGTAAAACCATGTTGTAAAACTCTTGAAAGATGGATCCAACTTCATTTATCCTTCATTAAAAATAACCAAGTGGTTCTCGAGTGGTCATCTATGAAGGTAACAAACCACCTTTTTCCTGTTATACTTTTCACTCTTGAGGTCCCCATACATCACCGTGAATTAAGGTGAAAGGTGAGGAGGGCAAGTGAGGTAATTTAGCATACACAGATTTGGTGAGTTTGGCAAATTGACAAATATCACATTGAAGGTCATTAAGATTGCATCCTTTAAATAATTCAGAGTTAAAGTCTTTAAATAACTAAAACTTGGATGTCCTAATCTATAATGCCATAACATGATGTTGTCTAAAGTTTGGGAGCAGATCACGAGGCGGATTCGGCCTTGATCTTTCCTGTCTTCAAGTAGGTGGACAATAAATACTTGATCTGAGCGTGCATTGGCTCTCTCCATTACTTCTTGTGAATAAGTATCTTGGAAAATACACTCGATTGTCTTTAAAAGTGACTATCCAATTTAGGTCCTTAGTGAGTTTATCGATCGATATAAGATTACATCTAGCTTTGGAACAAACAGACATCATTCGAGATAGATTTTATCAAGAAGTTTAACAATTCCAAAACCTTGAGCACATGAAAGAGATCCATCGCCAGCTTTAATTTTATGAGTCTCATTGACAGGGGTTTGAGGTTATATAATGTGTCTTTATTTCCTCGTCATATGAGATGAGGCCCGTAATCAACTATCCAGTGCCATTATTGAGTTGGGAATAAGATATACTGTCTTGGTATGAGTGGCAATGCCTGTGAGAGAGTTATCGCCTTCCGCCATTTGAGAAACTCTTTGAAGAGAGCTAATCGAGAATCCACACTATCACCAAAGTGATTCCAAATGCTGAGAGTGTTTGGACTCGCATAAGTCTTCCATCTTGCTTTGTCCTGAGTTATACTTTTTCATAGATCTTGACGACCCAATGTTATTGTTGTAATCAAGTCTCAGATTTGTATACTGGAGTGGAGTCAGAACCTCGATCTGTTGAGATTTACTTAATGAGTAGGATGCTTCAGATGAAGACATTCTTGATAAAAACGATACTGAGTTTTGCAGCGGAAAATTAGAACTCAGTAGTCTCTCTGATACCATGAAGAGAGTTTGAGAATGTGATAAACACAAGAGTAAACTTCAACTTAGTTTATTCATTGATATGAGAGGTGTATAAATAGATACAATTGAGAGAGAGACTAGCTAGCTAGCTTGGGCGGCCACTGAGTATGTAGATGTGGCGCAAGCATGCAAAAAGTAAAAGTAAAAGCTATGTCTATGACATAAAGTAAACTAGAGTTTGACATATTAATTGTTTATATGTATCACAATTAATATGTCTTTACAAATACATAAAGTGTACAAATAATATAATACACTAAATAGAGATCATTGAACATGTTACTCAAATAGAGGCATAAGAGCACCTCACTTGAGGTCACACTCTGGCCGAGTAATATTTCCACAAAAAACATCTATGAGTGGCCATGATACCAGAATGAGAACGATAGAAGCCTCATTAAGAAATATGAAAGATCATTTGAGTAGGGAAGGTGAAAGTAAGAACAGCAGACCACCAGGAGGATTACCAAGTAACACTGAAAGAAATCCAAGGGAGGTAAATGATGTAGTTACCAGAAGTAGAAAACTCCGTGGTAGTGATGGAGTAGAAAGTTTCGGAAATAATGAAGTAGAAGATGATTTAGATGGAAAAAATGATGAAACTAAAGATGAACTTGAATTCACTGATGAGGAAGAAGAAATTATAGAGAATTTCTTGAAAATGAATAGAAGTTTGGAACCTGAGAATGAAGGTGAAAAATGGGTAAAAATCCCTAGGATTTTGAAAGATCCTATGGATAAAGATTTAAGGACTTTATTCAAGGAACATGTTAGAGTGAATAATACTGAAAACAAGGATGGAAAACAAGAAGAACTGAAGGAATCTGAAGTAGAGATTGATTCAGGGAATGTTTTAAAAGAAAAAAAACTCAAGATCATGATACTTGGCGATCAAGTAATACTCAAAGATTTAAGGAGAAAGGAAAAGAGAAAATGACTTCAGGATCAAAGGTTATAGATTTAGAATCTTTACCTTACCCACCTAAAGATCAAATTAAGAAAATAAAAACTGATAAGAAGTATGCTCGTTTCCTTGATACTTTTCGCCATCTTCATGTTAATATCCCTGTTATCGAAGCTCTAGTTAACATTCCTACCTATGGAAAGTTTCTGAAAGATATTCTCTCAAACAAGAAAAAGTTAGAAGAATATGAGAATATTTGCCTCAATGAAGAATGTTCTGCAATTTTGCAGCATAAGTTACCACCTAAACTGAAAGATCCTGGAAGTTTTACAATCCCATGTGAAATTGGAGGATTTCTGTTTAAGAAGGTCTTATGTGATCTTGGAGCAAGTATAAATCTCATGTCTTATAAGGATTATAGAAAGCTAGGCATAGGAAAGCTTACGAAGACTGAAATGACTCTGCAAATGGTAGATAGATCGATTAAATACCCTAAAGGAATTATCGAGGATGTATTGGTTAAAGTAGACAAGTTTTATTTTCCAGTAGATTTTGTAGTCATGGAAATGGAAGAAGGATATTCAGCGCCACTTATTCTAGGTCGTCCATTCCTAGCTACAGGAAGAACGTTAATCGATGTCCAAAAAGGAGAATTAATACTGAGGGTTAACGAAGATGCAGTTGCTTTCAATATATTCAAAGCTATGGAACATCCATACAGATCACCAGAATCATGTTCTTTTATAGAAGATATTCATTCTGTCTATGATATTCAGTTACCAGCTTTTGAGGACAGATTAGAAGAATGCTTAACTTTGTCTATCTATAAAGAAGATGAGAAAGACACCGAAATGAAAGAGATAATCCTTTCTTTAGACAAAGGAAGTTTTACTTTTAGACCACCATGGCATAAGTATCTGGAATTAGAACTAGAAGGACCGGGCCTCTAAACCTTCAGTAGAAGATCCACCCAGTAATCTAGAGTTGAAACCACTTCCTTTAAATCTTAAGTATGCTTTTCTTGAAACTAATAATCTATTGCCGGTTATTATTTCGTCAACCTTAACTGAGCTACAAGAAGACCAATTACTTAGAATGTTGAAAAAGCATAAGAAAGCTTTTGGTTGGACAGTAGCTGATATTCAAGGAATTAGCCCTGAGATTTGCGTTCATAAAATTATTCTAAAGGAAGACGCTAAACCTTGTATTCAGGCACAACGCCGCTTCAATCCAAATTTGCAGCTAATTGTTAAGAAAGAGGTTATTAAACTATTAGAGATGGGGATAATCTTTCCTATATCTGATAGTGAGTGGGTAAGTCCAACTCAAGTGGTACCAAAGAAAGGAGATTTCACAGTAAAGGAAAATGATAAAAATGAATGGATTCCGACAAGAGAAATTACCGGATATCGAATGTGCATTGATTTTCAAAAACTTAATGATCATACTAAGAAAGATCATCATCCACTTCCATTCATAGTTCAGATGTTGGAACGTTTAAGTGGACATAAGTATTCTTGTTTCTTAGATGGTTATTCGTGATATTTACTGATATTCATTGCGGCGGAGAGATAGAAAAACTACTTTCACTTGTCCTTATGGAACTTTTGCTTATAAAAGAATGCCGTTTGGTTTATGTAATGCACCAGCTACATTTCAGAGATGTATGATGGCTATATTTTCTGACATGGTTGAGAAATTCTTAGAAATTTTTATGGATGACTTTAGTGTTTACGGAGATTCATTCGATGAATGTTTATCGCACTTAGAACGAGTGTTACAACGCTGTGAAGATACCAATTTAGTTTTAAACTGGGAAAAATGTCACTTAATGGTATCAGAAAGGATTGTTTTAGGACATAGAATCTCTGAAGTAGGTATTGAAGTTGATAAAGCTAAAGTCGAGGTAATCGAAAAGTTACCTCCACCAGTTAATTTAAGAACCCTAAGAGGATTTCTTGGACATGCAGGTTTTTATAGAAGATTCATTGCAGATTTTTCGAAAATAGCAAAGCCTCTAAGTCATTTGCTTGAAAAAGAAGTACCTTTTAACTTTGATAGTAAATGTATGGAAGCCTTTCGGACTTAAAAGCAAGGTTAACTCATCGCACTAAGCTAGTAGCACCAGTTTGGAGTTTGCCTTTTGAAATTATGTGTGATGCGAGTGATTTGGCTGTAGGAGCAGTTTTAGGTCAAAGATATAATAAAGTACTCAAAGCAATCTACTATGCATCTCACACATTAAACGCAGCTCAACTTAATTACGCAACTACGTAAAAAAGAACTGTATCGTAATTTTTGCCCTAGATAAGTTTAGACCGTATATCGTTGGATCTAAGGTTATTATCTATACAGACCATTCAGCACTGAAGTACTTACTGAGTAAAAAATATGCTAAACCACGTCTTCTTAGATGGATTCTCTTACTGCAAGAATTTGATATAGAAATTAAGGATAAAAAGGGAAGTGAAAATGTAGTAGCAGATCATCTAAGTAGAATGGAAAATGAAGGAAAGGGAATTGAAATACAAGATTCATTTCCTGATGAACAACTATTTAGAATAGATACTCCTTCAACCATGCAGTTATTAAAGAATAGAATTCCTTCTAAGGAAATGTCACCTTGGTTTGGAGATATCGTTAATTACTTTACCTGTGATTATATTCCGTCTCATTGGACTTGGCAACAGAAAAAGAAATTCTTTTACGACTTAAAATTTTGTTACTGGGAAGAACCAGACCTTTTCCGTAAATGCTCGGATGGGATAATCAGAAAATGTGTGCCTGATAATGAAATTTTAAGTGTTTTATCATTTTGTCATGATCGTGAGGCAGGAGGTCATCATGGAGGTTGGAAAACTGCTTTTAAAGTTTTACAATGTGGTTTTTATTGGCCTACACTATATAGATATGCATATAAATATGCGAAATCTTGTGAATCATGCCAAAATTGGGGAAATATATCGAAAAAACATGAAATGCCTCTTCAACCGATTTTAGAGTGTGAATTATTTGATGTTTGGGGTATAGATTTCATGGGACCTTTCTCTATATCTTTTGGAAAAAGATTTATTCTTGTAATGGTAGATTATGTTTCAAAATGGGTAGAAGCTGAAGCTCTTCCAACTAATGATACCAAGGTTGTCATAAGGTTCCTTAAAAAGAATATATTTACTAGGTATGGCATTCCGAGGGCTATCATTAGTGATAGAGGGTCACACTTTTGCAATAGACCATTTACCAAGATAATCGAAAAATATGGTGTAACACATAAACTCGGAACACCCTATCATCCGCAGACCAGTGGACATGTAGAGGTGTCTAATAGAGAAATTAAAAGAATTATAGAAAAGACAGTGGACTCAAATCGTAAAAACCGACATGAAACTGGATGATGCATTATGGGCATACTGAATGACCTTTAAAACACCAATTGGTCGTTCTCCTACAAACTAGTTTTTGTAAATCTTGTCATCTCCTCAGGTTGAATTAGAACACCAAGCCTTTTGGGCTATTAGATTTTTGAATTTTGATCCTAAGGTCGCCGGTGATCATAGATTACTTCGATTAATGTAACTAGAAGAATTTCGTCTTGATGCTTATGAAAACGCTTCGAATCTACAAGGAACACACGAAATCTTTTCACGATAAGAGAATTTACTGATCGTGAGTTCCATGTAGTGATCGAGTGTTATTGTACAATTCACGCTTAAAGTTATTTCGGTAAGCTTAAATCAAGATGGACAGTCCATTTAGAGTAACAAGGGTTTACAAATCTGAGTCATTGGACTAACTGATGGAAGTACAACTTTTATAGCCAATGGCCACAGAGGTAAAGCTGTTTGTGGAAGGAGAAGGGACCTCTCTGAGGAAAGAAGTAATGTTGCTAACAGATCCGCCGCAAAACTGAAAAGCAGGAAAACTAAGTTCAGCTGAATCCCAGGTACTATTTTTCTTGTTTACTTTACCTTTTCGTGTTTTTATATGTTTGAACTAGTTTCGTCTTTTACCGGACAGACGTAAAAGAACTGGATGCCTTTTTTAGATAGAATAGGAGTTTTTATTTTGCTTTTGAAGTTAGGCCTTGATAAGGATGTCGCGTTTGCAATAGAAGCTTCAGTTTTTGAGAAAAACAAGCAATTATTGAGAGAGATCATATTGAAGGAAGTTTGTAATGGAAAATCGAGAAGTTCGATAAAGAGAAGGGCAAAGTTTTTAATGCGATGCAGAATCTGTGGAAAAAGTGAGCACAATGGGAAATGTGGACAAAGCACAACCAAATCTCAGGATGAGTGTTTGAATGTTGTCAAGAAGGGAACGATTAGGTGGTTATCCGAAAATCCCGATGGAGATCAAAGAGAAAATTCGAATGCATCATTTCTCAGGGTTAGGTTGATAGAACGTTATATCAGAACTCTGGAAGATTTAGAAATAGAGAAATTAGGAACCCTATAAGTTTTAAAATATTTATAAATTTTTTTATATAACTTTTGAAAAATTTATATAAAGGATCTTTATGAAATTATTTAAGGTTTTATAAAATTTTTTATAAAAGGTTTTATTTTTTTAGTAGAAATATTATTAAGGTTTTATAAAGATTTTATTAAGTTTTATTGAATTTTAGTAAGTTTTATAAAGTTTAAAAAAAAAGAAAAAAAATTTGTCGGATCGATCCGACATGACCCCGGATCGATCCGGTACCTGAAAAACCTAAAAAGAACGGGATTTCTTTCTTCTTCTTCCTCTTCCAATTTCTTTTTTTCACAGCCGCCCCACACCCCATCATCCCCACTCGAAATTTTTTTCTTTCATCACATAAACACACTATCACATTACCCCACTCTTTATTTTATTCTCCTTTTCCCCTCTTCTCTTCAATCTCTCACTTAAATTTGAAAAATTTCAAGAAAAAGGGTCAACTTTCATTCCGGCGAATTTTCATCTTTTCCGGCCAACTTTTAGACCTTTATAGTCTATCAAGGTAACAATATATTATTTTATCTTATCAATTTCGTTTTTTTTTTGTAATTTTACTAATTTATTTTCAACTGTACTGTTATTCACTTGTGTTGTTTTGGTTTTGTTTGTTATTGTTTTTGAATTATTGTGTCACTATCGTAGAATGGCCGAATCCTCTGAATGAATGACTAAGAAACGAAAACAAGATATCCCAATCTCGATGATCGTTATAGAAACAAGGCCTTTAACACCGGAAGAACAATTTTGTTAGTTTTGGGCAAAGCTAACGTCTAGAAGCAAACTAGAGATGCATACAAGAATATTTTTGGAAAGTGTATAGTTAGAGATAGAAAGGGTCTAGATTTTACGGTTTTAGGGGATGAAGTTAAAGCAATATTTGAGAAAAGACAATGGTTGGAAATAGCAAAGATTGAGAGAGGGGGAGGTTAACACGACTATAGTTTACGAATTTTATTCTCTCATTAAGGACGATAATTCGGCGAGAGAATGGAGAGTTGACCTTTGTTACCCTTAGAACTAGACAAGTGCCGTTTAATCCTAGCGTCATCAATGCTATTTATGGTATGTAAGATGTCCCGATGATGAGGGATTATTACACGTGTGGAACCTTAATGATGAAGTTGCTTTTGAACAGAGAGCCTTATTAGCCCAAAACGAGCTTGATCCTACGGCTAAATGGCATGAAAATAGGTTTGGTTACGGGAATCAGATTAGGGATATTAGAGCACTTAAGCGCTTTATTAGCTACACTCTTTACCCCACTCGTCATTTGACATCTTTCGGTAAAGCGGATGTTTGTATTGCTTGGGCAATGGTAAATGATGTTCCCATAAATGTGGGAAAAATAATGTACAAGAGGGCTTTGAAATTTTCTACGAAAGCTAGGCCGGGAAGTCATATGCCTTTCCCGTGTTTTATTTCTGCCTTATGTCAAAGACTCGGTGTTCCAACCTTGCCTAATGATAAGTTGATCTTGGCTAATGAAGCCTTAATTGGCCCTAATTTGAAGCGTCTACCGGATGGGAAAATTGATTATAACAACCCGAACCGCCGCCGACCTCAAAATATTCCACCGGTTTCCCAACCTACCGTTGTTCCTCCATCTTTTAGTCAATCACAGTCTCAGCTCCCTAATACCATCACATATGACATGTTTCAATCCCTTTCCTATGATGTTAATCGTGCCAATGCCAATATGGCTGTCTATGCGGAAAGAAATAGGCAATGGTCTGAAGATTTGAGACAAGGGATACGCGGTATATATCAAATGAATATACTTCGGAACCCTGCCTACGCCGAAATGAACATTCCGCACTGCCAATCTGAGCCGTATACCATGCCCGATTTAATTCCACCGATGCCACCCCAATCCAGCTTCCAACCAATGTCACATTCCTTTGGAAGTCAAACTAGTGGTGTAGGTCAATTTTGTACAGGTATGACGGCTCCAGTTACGTCAAGTTGGGAAGGTTTTGCAGCATTTGCCAATATCACAGCTGGGATGAGTTCGATTGGTTTAGATAGCACGGTTACGATGTCGACGCCATTTCAAGATACATTGTTCGAGTCGACCGACGATCCTGCTACTTCCCAAACCATGCCGGGATCGAGTTTCAATGTGGAGATTGATGATACCGACAACTGATTTAATTTTTTATGATAATTTGTCACTTAAACAAGTTACTTTAGTATTTTGTGTTTTGTTTCGACAATTAAGCGTTTTTTTTCGTTGTAGTTTTGGTCACGATAAATTTATAAGTTTTTTTACGCTATTTTGTATTTCATAACGTTTTATGTCGTGTTATAAATGTTTTTAAAACTACAAAAATATCATAAGTTTGAAAGTTAGAAAAATCTGGGCATTTGAAAGACAAATTTTGTCTCTCAGATTGCTTATAAGATACGCGCCGCCGGATCGATCCGATCGAACCCGATCGATCCGGCTGTCATTGCCGACTGACATAGCTATATACCTAGTGGTCCGGATCGATCCGGTCCATTCTCAGATCGATCCGGTACTACTTTAATGTCAAAGTACAGATTTTTTTTTCTACTTTTTCCCGTATTTACGTTTCTATAAAAGGCAAGAGAAAGGCTGCTGATCTTTGCTCATTCCTTTCTCGTTTCTACCTAAACTTCTTTTATAAAAATGTCTAACCACTCATCTCCCTCGGTTAATAGCTATGAACCACATACTCCTGAAGGTGTGGTTCCCGAGAGTCAAGTCTCTTGTTTTCATAACAATTTTCCGAGACATCTGAATTTTGTTCAATCTCCTATTCTGATGGAGAAAGGTTTAAACACTGAAAAAGTTGATCAGTGGGGTAGAAATTTGATACGAGGCTTTGGTTGGAAGAAATTTGTTAAACATCCGAGGGGTAGAATAAATATTTCTGTAGTTAGGGATTTTTATTCTTCTCTATTTGAAGAAACTGCGATAGCAGCAACTCAACTCATTACTGTCCGAGGCATTGTTATTCCCTTTTCGTCCTTCGTTATTAATCAAGTTTATGAAATTCCGCCTTGTGGTTTTTTTCCCAGTACACATTTTGAGTTCCAATGGGAACTAGAAAATCCTTCTAATATTGTCAATAGAACTGCAGAAGCATTCCAATATTTGTTTCCTCTTTTTGATCATAATTATGATTTTTCAACTCTTGCGTTATCCCCTCATCTGAGGGCGTGGAAACATTTTATTAATTCACGAGTCTATCCCACAAGTGATTTCTCGGGAATTCAGGATTGCGAATTGCTTCTGATGTATGCAATCACTATCGGAGCATATATTGACTGGGGGATATTGATTCACAAGGCAGCGGTCAATTTCGTGATAGAGCGACGTAGTAGAGGGAAGCCAATGCCGTTTGCCTGGCTTATATCTCGACTTTGTGTTCATTTACATGGAGTACATGAGTTTGATCAAGACGAGATTTTTCCATCTCGTGGGTCTCAAGTTGGACTACTTCCGGTTGATACTCCCGGATGTTCGTCAACAGTCTGATGTGTTGTTTGAATTGATAGTTATCAGTTGGAGATTTGTTAGTTAAGAAGTTAGTCTGTTTAAATTGATAGTTCTTTAAGTAGTAGATTATTAATCTGTTTAATTATGTTTCTCTTTCAGTTTAATAATTTTAATAATCTTGTTTAATATATATGTTTTTTTTTATGATGATTCTATTAGTAGAAACATAATAATACACGCAAGTAATATCGCTAAAATAATAACATTCATCTAAAATTTAAATTTTATTTTCGAACCTACTTTTTATTACTCACTGAACATCGGGACGATGCCACTTCGTAAGTGGGGAGTAGAGTTAGGTTAGTAAATAAAAATTTAAATTTTTCATATAAATTTATACTTAATTGCTTAATACTTAGCTTAATTTTTCTTGAATAAATTTAAGTAGATAATATATAATTAATATGAATAAAAATAATATAAATTGGTAAGAATAAATTTTTAATTTAGTAAAGTAAATTAGATATATTATAACTATGTTACATATGTCAGTGTTAGATTTTCATAAGATTTTAAGTATATATAACTATACATAAATATTATCAAGTAATTTTCTTATGAAATTTAGCAAATATACTTATAATTATAATGAAATGTTAGAATAATTTTCTTTCAAAACGAAATATAAATATGGAATCGGACTAGGGATGACGATTTTTGGCATAACTTTGATCAGCTATAGCCAAATAGCCTACCTGAATAAAATTTCCAATTTTTGTCCCCACCTGAGCCTTGTAGAGTGGTCAGACCTCACTCGAAATAGCCAATTATGATCAAACCAATTATGACCGACCCTTAGCCTATTTTGGTCTACATTTCCTAAAAATCCCACGAGTTTGTACGTACTTATGAAAGGAGATGATGACATAAAAGCTAAGTATCGATGCAAAAGAATGGTATATGCTGAGATTGGAAAAGTTGGATAGGTATTAATATATTCGATCTCACCTCATGACACTTGCAAGATAGTCGATTTTGGTAATGAGTTCGGGTATGTTAGTATTCTAAAAAAAAAAAAAAGAAATAATATCAGAATGTTATTATTCGAAATATTTTTGATAAAAAATATGAAGATGTAAGTACGTACGACTTGCTTCTTTCTCTTTTGATTTCCTTTTCTATCCTTTCGATTAACCAACACCCTGAGCCTAAAACGTTATAAGCCGCTTTGCCAACTACTTGACTTAATCCTAGATTCCAAATATTTCATATAAGTTGAGATGGGAGAATAATTCTAGAAATTTAATTATATTTATTAAGTAAATTATGTGGAATTTCATTTTAATGATATTTGATAAATAATTTATCTAAGTTATATACACTTTTTATCTTGTTAATTTCTAAGAAAGATATAATTAATATATTTATAATATTGAAATGATATTTTACTTGACTTGAGATTTAATCTACCAAGTATGTCATTTTATCGTAATTTTATATATTACAGCTTATTTTGCTCAAGACGATCAAAGAAATAAGTGGGGAGTAGTTGATGTATAACATTTGTATGATAAAATTACGATATATTATATATTTTATCGACTTTTCTATATAAAATATAAAAATTATAACGATAATCTTATGAAATATTGATAGTTATGAATACAACTAATTAATATAAAAATCTAGTAAAAGTAATAAAAAGTTATAAATTTTGTACCGGTTTAGTAACCGGAGTGTCGTGTCAGATTTACGTGGGTATTTTTGGTATTTTATTGCAGATTTTAAGACCCCGAGTGACGACACTTTTTGAAGTCAAATCATATCTTTTGAAGGAAGTAAGAAAGTGTCACAAGTTTAAAAGTTCAAAGGGATCAACGGTTCGTGATACTATTATCGAGATATATATTCGACGAACGAATGGCCTATCAAAAAGGCATTTTCCGAAGAAGAGTCCTTCGTGAAAGTTTTAGATCTTTCAAAGAGCTTTCAAACGCTTCTTGAATCATGTCAATTGGAGATCTACAACTCAAGATATGATTTTATCAAGTTTCACTAAAAATTGGAAGAATTACACGGATCAATCCGACATCACCTCGGATCGATCCGGATTATCAAATAATGCGAAGTAATGATGATTAGCACATGGTTCTGCAGAAAATAATCAAGTGATAATGTTTTTTATTCCCGGATCGATCCGACCTTGATCCCGGATCGATCCGGCCAGGAAAAATCTGCCTATAAATGGACATTTTATGCAGACTGTGTAAGGGGTACCGATATATTTTCTAAAACTCTTTTCTTAGTAGTATGTATGTATATAGGCATTATGCCATAAATAAATAGTAGTATCGTTGTAATGCTCGGGAAATTATCGGAAGATCAATGTTGTTGAAGTCGTTGTAATGTCCGGAAGAATACGACCTCTGAATCAGCAGTTGTAATCGGGTAATTTTCTAAAGTATTTATGTTTGTTATTTTTATCTTTTTAATCGTTATAATGTTATTAGGCTAAATCGAATAATTAGCCAAGGTTATGTAATCGTATTATTTCGATCTTTTCGGTAATTGAATGTTATCTAAGTAAAATTTACAAAAATTGAGTTAATTGAATCTTTTTCTATTTCGCAACGTATTGATAATATTCAGATTGAAGTAATTAATCAAGATGAATCGCAACATATAACCTAACGATGAACTGACCAGAGAAGTTAGGATATGAGATAAAAGATAGAAAAACCGAGGGTAAAATTGGCCGTCTGGCGTGACAACGGAATCCTATTTCCTACCCGGGGGCAGATTTGTCTTGGGAAAGATGAATCTTATTAAAATTTGTGCTCAAGATCGTAATAATGTTAAAATCAACAGTTTAATTGAAACTAACATCGGAAAGTTAAATCGATCCGCCTGACAACCGGAGCCTTTTGAATAACATCGGCCGTCTGGCAAACGGAGCAACCTCTTTTATCCGGGGTAGATTTGTACTCGGTACCTGTTCAGACTAACTGAGATTAGCATGGGGCAGTTGTGGAGATTGAACTGATGACAAATTGACATATGACAATTTCATACGCTCGTGTGAGGAGGAATTGTTAACCTCAGGAGTGCACCGTTTCATTTACTCAATTGGACCTCATAAAAGGAAGATCGAGCACATCCGTTAAACCGAAAAGATTGAATAATTCAATTATATATATCTTGGTTAGTTCTATAATTATTAGTATTTAATATATATATATATATATATATATATATTGTAGTGGTTATGTATTACTATATATATTTATGTATTTATATATATAATAATAGTTTAGTTGTGATTTATGAAATTATTTTTTGTTTATTAGTATAGTAACGACTCGTATGATAAAACCTGCGATTTAGATCGAGATAATAATAGCTGTTTGGTGTTTAATCACACATAAAAGAATTATCATGTTTCCCTGAGGATTCGACACCTGACTCACCACACTAGCACTATAATTTGACCCGGTACACTGCCGGTAAGGATTGTATAGCACTAGAAAACGTCCGTCAAGGACCCTAGAAGTGTCCGACACTTAGTTCCGTCTGGTAGCGCCCTTAGACCCCGGGTTTGGTAGCGCTATGTGAGACATAAAGGATCCGATCAATACTGTTTAGACCGTCATTCCCGCTTGGTCTAAAGAACTAACCCGAGTTGATAAGAAATTTATGTCCCACACTTATAAGGTGGTAATGCTACTGTCACATTCCTAACGTGGGATATCACATAAGCTCTAACCAATTGGTCTAGAATCTAAAGGCCGGGTGAGAATGAACCTAGAACCTCTTGTTCATGCATGATATAAGTTATAACCAAGGAAGCCATGTATTATTGTAGGGTGGCTAAGCCCATCCAAACAAAAAAAATTATACTAAAAAATTTATGTAGTCTGGTTCAATCCATCAAATTATCTTAATGCACCCCACCCGATAATTTGAATAGTGTACGTTAGTCTACCCAAAATTGAAATCCTAGCTTCGTCTTTGGTTATAACCAGTTGGTCTAGAATCTAAGGGTTTTCGTACGTGGCAAAACTTGTCTCATAGGGAATTAATAGATTATATATTTAGAAGATTTTTAGCCATTTCTTTGGTTTTCTTGACTTGGGGGGTAAAGCACCATGTCTCTATTTATGAGACATGCCACACAAACATTTTGTGACATGTTATTTTTATTTAGGTAATGATATATCCATTATGTATGTTCATCATCTAATACTATTAATTATGACGAGACTAATAAGATCTTATGTAGTAATATATGTTGTGTCACAATGGTATACAAATTTTTTTTCATTTTTATATATAAAAACATTCAACATTTATTTTTTAAGTGTAAGTGCTGCGGCCAAAGGTTCCGGTTTCGAGTCTCAGTGAAGACAAAAGTGTGCGTACATGTTTCTTTCGTTTCAAATCTAGCACGGACTAATAATGTGAAAAAGGAATGTCGGTCAAATGAAATATTTTTTTCTTGATGATGACATGAAATATTAAATGATTCAAATAATATTATTATAATCATATCAATTATTGTTGCCTCACTAATAATTTTATTATTCTCAATTAGGTTGTCATTATTGATATCTATATCTATCTACCAAAAGCCAATTAGCCACTCTGCCACCTTTATACACAAGTCTATATCAAGGGGGCTCTAATTAAGGGCATATCAACTACTACTATTAAATTCTAATTTATCTAATAGAAATAACAAGGGAAAATTACATTTCCCTCACTCTTTTTCTTAGTTTTATGAAAGCTACTCTATATCTTTCGTATGACACTTTTCGTATCGACATTTTCGGTCTCCTAATTATATACTTATGTAACATTTTGTAGACCCTTCAGAGATTCAAGCGTTGGTTCAAATGTTGAGTGTAACAAAAGTATATAGTTTGGGGATAAAAAAAAAATGTCATTATGAAAAAGACGAGAGTAAACAATAAAATATAACGTCAAACATTATTCTTCCGTTAAGTAACAAAAAATAACTACCGGACAAAATATAACAAAATAAAATCTAAGGACTAGTTTTTTCCTTTGAGAAACAAGGGCTAGTTTTGAGAAGTAAAAAGTACGAGACAAAAAGCTTAATTATCCCGGACAACAATGAACATCAACAATTTTAAGCAAAATGGATGAACATACAAAGAATATATTAACATTCACTTGCAAAATTGTAAATTTGAATTCACTATAAAACAAAGTATAAGGTATCCAATACAATGAATGAAAAAAAAGGTATCCAATACAATGAATGAATCATGATATTTGTGTCAGATCGTAGAATTGGTCAGGCAGCTACAAGCATAATGTAGACACTCATACAATACACATATGACGTCATCGCCACGACTCGAATCCATATCCTTATGACGTATGCATCCGGATCCTCTCCTACGAACGATATCGTATGATTCCTCCAATTATATATAATGTATAAAACACGTTTACTTTCTTTTGACCGATATTCAAAACGCAAACCAGGTTTACTTTATGAATGACAATGAATGAATCACATAAGACGTCCCACAGGAGAGGATCCGCACCTCAAAACACATACCTCTAGAACAAAGAAGCTTAAACCGGAAGAAAAAGAAAAAAACGATGTCTTTGATTATCACCACATCAGATTTACCAGTGACAATCGATTTTAGTCGATTCCAGAGTTTAGGAATCGACTTTCCGACTATCAATTGCCACAATTGACCAGGTGCACATGGATTCCACAATTTATAATCGACTTCCAACAATCGATCAAAACAATTCTAAAACCGAGAATCACAACTTTCTACCGATTGATCTTTTTGGTATGATGCTACAGTAACAACACTGTAGTGCCTTTAAAGACATAAAAAGAATCGTGCGAAACTCAATTTCAAAGATGTGAACTGATTTTTCTACTAGTTCAATATGACAATCAGTCACGTAATGACATCACTAAAGACATGCAAAACATGTGTCAAGGTGTATAGCTATCTTCAATAATGGGTTGAGTTCTTGTACCATTAGCTTTAGGCATTCTACTTGGACCCACCCAAATAGACTCTAGTGCCACACTTCTTTCACTTTCTTTTTCCATCTTTCCAATTTTTTTCTTCTTAAAACACTTGTAAACCAAAATTCCAACCCCAATCAATAAACCCAATGCACAAATCCCCACCACAAATCCAATCACCCACCATTTCCACGACTTCGATTTCTTCGACGGTATCGATATCGGTAACACCGGAATAACAAGCCCGAAATGACCATGTCCATGTGCTATACACGTATACCCCACACTCACATTCACATTCACATTACTAAACTCCATGACCTCTCCGGCACTCTTGAACTGAACACATTTCACATCCGTCACGTTCACCTGTCCCGATCCCGATACCGACACTTCTGGAAACCGAATCAAAACAGGATCACCCGTGGTACGAATCTCAACCATCCCAGAATCCGTACTGGTCACGTTCGCTGCATCATAAGCAAGAAACCCTATAACGGGCGTGACAAATGTATAATTCGGGACACTATAATAATCATTTGACTTATTCCCAAGATTTTCAGACACAAACCTTACTCTCTTTGAAAAAGGCCAAGACAATGTCTTAGGTGGAATATAGAAAAAACTGAAATTTGCACCATTTGACCAAAGTCTTGAACTTCTAATATGAATAAATGAAGCTTTTATTCCTGAAAAATTGGAGGGAAGTGGAATATCATATAAAATACCTGTAATAATTCTTCTTGTTTTGTTCACTGCAGATTTATGAATAAATGAATCCAATGAATTTCTGCATTCATATAAGTCTTCTTCTTGCCCTTTAATGCATCTTAACATTATTAATATTAACACCACATAACAAATGAAGCTCCAAATTTCTTTAGACCCCATCAAAATTGTATCTTCTTAGCTTCCATAAATATCCAAAATTTCGATGCGAAATTTGCAAATCAAGAAGCTTTCATAAAATTCTTCAACACTTACAGAACAAACTCTGAGCTTTGACCCCTGAACGACAGCAGAAACTGAGACGAGACACCAAATTTAACGATGTGGGATGGGTCCCACCACCTTTTAACACATCTTCTTGATCTTCAATAGCCTGATAATGGCAAAGGTGACAGCTTTTTTTGTAATAATATGAAGAATTATTTGTGGGCAAAAAAGGGTTAAGCTTTGAAGTTTGAACAGAGTGTGAAAAGGGATCAAATTAGCTTGAAAAATCATGGGCTACAAAAAAGATGAATATGAATATGAATGAAAATTCAATGCTACTACTAGCTATAAGAGTCAAGAACAAGTGTATTCAAAAATAAGTTTGGTGAATTGAATGAAATATGAAATTGGGTTGTGATTGACTGGAGAATCTAGGAAGAGGGCATTAATCTAAAAATTCAAAAGAAAAGAAATATATATGGTCCCTTTTTTGAGCTTGGATTTGTGTGGGAATAAGATATTTGTTAAATCATTGAGTTTTTTTTATTTTTTTTTAAGTGTATACATTGGTGACAGTCGGCTGTCTTATTAGTTAGACTTTTTTTGAGGTGGTTTCACATATAAGTCGATCGGCAGATGTGAAATAAATGATTTTTTTTTTTTGGAGGAGAAATAAATGATTTTAGATGTATTGAACTTGTTTCTTTTTATATGTGATTGGTTAAACAAAATATATATATATATATATATATATGTGATTGATAAAACATTTTTTTATTTAATATGACTATGAGATTGGTAAAATATTGTTTAATTGCACGCAAAAAAAATTATTGTTTAATTAATATTAGATTGTTCCTCAATTTTTTTTTTTTATTAGATTGTGTAAAATATTGTTTATTTAATATGTGATTGGTTTTGTGAAGTAGGTGTGGGTTCAAGAATGCTAATAATTGATCAATTTTTTTAGATTAAATAATAGATCATTTTTAATTTTTGGTAGGTTGAAAGCCAGGTGTGAATTAATGAATATTATATTGGTCGTCTTTTAATGTTTTGAAGACATGTTATGATATGTTTATTATTTTGTTGAGATGTGAGGATTTCATTTATTATAATGTTTAAATATAATGATGTGTTTGTATTGTTGTAACGTAATGTAATAAAATGATTTTTTATAATCTTATTTAATTATTTTGACGTGTTTGTATGCGACATAATGAAATAATCAATCCAGTCGATCATTTTCATTACACAAAAAGTGAATGAAATGAAAAATATAGAATGAATTTTAAAACATAACGCAGTGATAAAATATTAACAACTCACCTCACTCGCACCACCACCATCACCAGCCCAAGTGCCGTAGATCTACCACCTGGTGCACCATAGCCACCTTTCACCATGTACACCACCACCTGTTGCCTCCATTTACCCGTCACCACCCATGACACAACTCACCACCATCTCCGTCATAACCCACCACACCACCATTAGTCCCATCTTCCGCTACCACTCACCTCACGACTACTCCTCCGATCACACACATGTCCAATTTCAATCACAATTCACCTATGTCACCATTCTCCACAAGAAGTTACTCAGTTGCCACCCATCTCCATTCGTTCAGCTGTCATCGTCGCCGCTCATCCCATCGTTGAAGACCACAACACTGTCATCATTACCAATCATCGCATGCCCCACACCATCTGCACCCACCCACCCACTACTTCCGTAAACCTCATACCACCCGCCACGCTCGTCATCATGCACAATATCTCCCACAATGTCACTTGTCAGATCCTATAGAATCTTGTTGGTTTCACTCTATCGCATGCCAACGTAAAATTGAATCACGTTCATTCCGTTTCATTTCTTTCAAGAAATCCTAACATACCATAATTGTAATATAACGAAAATTAGTGAAATGCAAATACAAACATTGGCGGCTCCAAGTGGAGCAATATGGGTCAAGTGACCCCCAACCAAAAAAAAAAAATCTATGTATTTTTACACTATTTAAAATTTTTATACATTAATATGTACTAATGACCCGCTAATTTTTTTAAAATTGACCCTCGACCCATAATCCTACTTGTATTTTTAAAATTAATACTTATAATAAGTTGTGTCGTTCATAATCCCGACTCGTGTCCCAGAAATCTTGCGGCCGCCCTGAATACAAAATATTCTTTTTCTTTACTTCAAAAAAACACCTTAGCCACTTTACTACAACATCCTTTTACCTTATTTATCATCACCCTCAATAACTTGTGCCACCTCACTCTAACCTACAACTACACCGACCTCACCTCTCGCGTACCAAATTTTACTCTCACCCTTACCCTTTACACCCGTACTTAATTAACCATCCACCCCTACCCTTACCACCATCACCACAAACTCTATCATCCATATCCATCCCGTCTGTTTCACCTTTCATGCCCCACTACCTCTCTTCATATCCCTATCATCACCACACATCTTCCACTCCTACTCTTTCCACAACTCCTTACACCTTACCTGGTTATCACTTCTGATTTCATTAATATCATTTGATTGCGTATCATACACAGTAATGAAAATGTATTTATTTCATTTCATTTTACAGTTAGTTTAGAAAAGTGCGCGAGAGCTATTGATATGAGCAATTATGTTGCACGGTTTTCATTACATTGTCATCATTAAATGTGTGACAGATGTATACAAAGATATATATATATATATATATATATATATATATATATATATATATATATATATATATATATATATATATATCTGTCTGTAAATTTACTCTTAAAGGTATCTAGAATGTTAAAATATTTGACCAATCGAGATGCCCTTAGAGCATTAGCATAGATATGTGATGACATATTCAAACATTAATTTTATCTATTTCACAAAATCTCTATTCATAGTGAAATCCATCAGAATCTTTATACGTTGTGAAAAATTAAATCATAAACTCTATATATAAAATAAAAAGTTGAAAATATCTCCATAAAATTTCCTCAATATAACAAGTTTTACGAGTAAGGATCATCTCAAGTCCTAACATTAAGTGATATCACATGTACACCTGTTTTTAGACATTATCAACAAAGCGACGTAGTTTTGAAAAAAAAAAATCTACGGCTAAATCATTTTCATATTTTGAGGGTATGGTTAGATCATTTGTATTTGAAATATTACTTAGGAATAGTATTTGTGTAACGCCACGCTCCCGGATACCGAGCCCTTATCCGTAAGAGAACGTTTGGCGCGTATACATTAAATAAATCTAACCTTATACGCAAGCCTCTACGTCGTCGTATCAAAATAAAGCAAACGTAAGCTAAAAAGACTCAGGTAAAAACATAAATGCTACTATGAATAGATACAACCATTCTAAAGCTAGAAAATGTAGCTTACAACAACGAAACGTCTTACGAAAGAAGGTACAACAACTATCTTATCAAGCTAAAACAAGTTACAACATACTCTATGAAAATCACAAGATACATTATACACCTAGATAGCAACATGGTAAAACTCCATAGCAAGCATAGCCAACGTCCTCCTCGTAATCGACATGATCCGTCTCAACTTGTTCGTCTTCTCACCCCAAAGCACAAACACATATGCAAAGGGGTAAGTACATAGGTACTTAGTAAGAGTGAGAAGCTAACGTATAATTAAGTTCTACCACGAAAAGGTTTACATTATTATTATTATCATTAAGTTATCTTTGTGAGACCGACTCAACTCTAGGGTTCACTTCATGCTCATCAACATGTTGTGACTATTGGTTTCTAACTTAGCTTATCTGTGTTACATCAGCATTCAAGGGCACTACGCTTGGTGCTACTCACCACGAAGTAACTGGGTGCAACATATTGGTGGATGACACCAATAACCACGGAAGTCTATTCTGGTAGACTCCGATAGTGCACACGTTAGACGAAGTCCCTCCCTACGTAGGGTCTCAGGCTTACGGGGTTAAGTTCCTCCGTACGTAAGGCCTCCGAGACTTACAGAGTTATTCACTTTCAGAACGCCCACACATCGCGATATATACTTGTGCCTTACCAAGTATGGATTGATGTTTAATCTTTTAACTACACCAGTAAGTTTGTTATTAATTGTTAACTAGCCACCTAAGTATTTTCAAGTAAGATCCCTCACACCTCCTACTCTCTTACTTAGACCACTAGACACGGAACAGCCCTAGCACATACACAGACATTGATGAATTCTAATTCACCAAAGCACAAGCCTATCATTCCCTTCCGACGGTCCCGAACTTCAACTCTTTGGGATAGTACATCCGGTGCTGGAACTAAACGCATTAGAAATTCAATCAAGGCTTGTTCAAGTTTAGTTAACGTTATTAGATCAAGAACAACATTTAAGACTCATACCATATCTTAAACAACATTTTCCCCAAAACATAGGTCAGCGCGGGCGCACCGAACGACAAGAATGCTCCCTAAAAGCCTCTGCTGAGCCAGTGTGCTTGCACTGGACTCTGGTACGCTTGCACTGGAGGTTGGTGCGCTTGCACTGGCCTGTGGTGCGTTTGCACCGAGCGCAGAAAGCCCTAAACTTGATATTTTCTGCACTTTATCGATTCCTACTCAAATCCAGAGTTCAACATCGAAAATACTCAAAAAATAGCAGAAAACTCAAGTTTTACAAGACCATAACGTATCATAGCATAGCAACAACATTTAACACGAATCCTTGCTACAAACCAACACCAACACTCAACTTAAACATTGTGAAACCATGATTATTCGTAAGGAAGAGTCTCTTACCTTAATTGCCAGCAAGATATTGCTGATCTTGTAAGCCTTCAACTCGAAATCTAATTGATCAACAAGTAATCCTAAAAACCCTATCTTTCATGTAAAACCCGAAATAAGAAAGTGTGTGAAACTGAAGATTACCTGGTTTACTTGCTGTGAAACTATTTTTAGAACAATCTACACTTCAAGACGATCATTTCGACTACTCATGGCTGCAAAACAGAGCTACGGATTGAAATATACGAATTTTTGAAGAATTGAATTCGACGATTAAAAAAAACTATGACTAAACTGAAAACTTACGAAAAAAAAGAGATGTTGTTTTCCAAAGTCTGCGTCCGTTGCTTTGTTCTGTCGTTGTTCATTCTCTTTTTTTTCCTTCAGAAATTGCGTCCAAACTGATAAGAGATTTTGGGATTATTTCCATTTATAGCCATTAATTAAATCCTTTAATTAAATAACTAAATCCTTTTAATTAATTTTTTTTTAATTTGATAAAAATAGCCTAAATAATAATTAGGTAATAGTAAAAATACTCAATTACTATTTTACATTTTTCTGGAAATTCGGGACGCTACAATTTGAGAGGATATTGACTCCAAATTTTACATACCATTATTTTATAAATTCATTTATCTAAAGATTTTGTAGTAAAATATTTTGTGTGGATCAAGGTTTGGATCTAAAGTACATTTCATATCTATTCGTTGACCTTCCATCAAAGGACCTTCACCACAATAATATAGAACTACAAGGAGTTTTAGTGAGAAAGAAACACCAAAGATAGTTTATTTACCTTTTATTATTATTATTATTATTATTATTATTATTATTATTATTATTATTGTCCCGGTCCAACTGATATGATTATTTCAGAATCCAACCCGAGTCGTGTACTCCGTACTAAAATGTGATCCACAACTCCTTTAAGAGGACGTGAGAGTTGAACCGCAGACCTTTTTAAGCGAGTTGCCAGTTGAACTGGTACAACAATTATAACATTGTGATCAAATTGAAAAACTTTATATTCAAACAATTTTACCTTTTTTTTTTCCTTCCACATAATACAGTTAAACCTCAATAAATAATATTCGATAAATGAATAATATCGTCAAATGAATAATTTTATCCGGTCTCGATTTGGGTAAAAGGGCTTAAAATAATATTCGATAAATGAATAACCTCCCTAAACGAATATTTTTTTTCTAGTCTTAAGGATATTTATTTATCGAGGTTTAACTGTAGTATGTTTTGTAAACTAAAGAAAGCATGCAATTATAAAACACCTTATCTGATATAACCATTGGACTAGGGTTGAGCAAAATAACCAGTAAACCAATTTAAACCGTAAGCCGATCCAAATCAATCCGAATTAACCAAACCAATAACAAACCAAATGAATAAGTTTGATTTGAAACCAAACCGAATTGCATTGGGTTGCTTTTGGATATTTTTAATTATACCCAATCCAAACCAAATTTTTTACACATTAATTATATATATTATACCTATTACCCAACCGACCCAATATAACCCATTTTTTTTTCCCAATATAACCCATTATATAACAATCTTAGACTGAGCCCAATAATAGAGTTTAGTTCAGCCTTTTGCTCTTTTGATGTAAATATGTAAATCAGTAAATGCATGTATGTAAGTATACAACTATGAATGATTGATCGTAGCTGAATTATATTGTAATGTGTTGTTACTTGTTAGTTGTTTTAAGTTTTTTTTAACATTTTGGTTTGTAATTTATTTTAGTTTGGAAGTAGCTATTTAGAGTTTATGTAAAAAAAATTGGTTTTGTCATTTTCTTTAAAGATTAGGCTTGTTAAACATAAACCAACCCAATCCAAACCGAAACCAATTCGAACCAAACCATTAGGGTTGATTTTATTTTGGTTTGATTTTGGAAACGAATTATGACGCACCAAACCAGCTCGAGTTTTTCAAAACCAATACAACCCAAAAAACCAATCCAAGCTCAGCTTCAATTTTTCTCCGATTTCTATCAACAAATAGTAGATTTTGTTTTAAACAAAAAAGAAAAGAAAAGAAGAGTAGATTTTGCAGATAGAGATATAATCTCAACAGTTCCACGTGTCACCAAGTGATAGCATCTCTTATATTGACTTTTAGTAGAACGACGAAACGAGAACGAAAAAAAAGAAAAAACTGGGATATCGAGAACATCACACAGAAATCACAAAAACAAAAGACAAATCTCAGCAATCAACAACAAAGATTATCACTTTATTTGTTCTGAGAGGCAGCCAAATGGCTACAGCCACCACTTCCACGGCGGCATCAACTGCCGTCTTGGCTCCAAAATTTCCTATTGTCCGTTCAACCACTAACTGCTCTGTTTTGCCATGTTTACCGACTCGTTTGTCTTCTCCAGCAGCCTTATCCTCTTCATTGAAGCTTGTTTCAGGTAATTTACTGCTTTCCTTGAAATGGGATTTTCGTTTTATTGTGAAAATTGGTTTGGATTTTCCTATTGGGATATGTTTTTTTTTTTTTTTTTTTTTTTTGAGCTTATAGAAAAAGACCTTCTAGAATAAATTTTAATGTGAAAACAAAATGCCGAAGTGTAAGTGAGAATAATGTTGTAGAGTAATCACTTTTACATTTCATATTCACGCTGAATTTCAATGGATGAGATTTTCGTAACGCTTCAAAACTCATGTCTATGGCTACTTGAACTATAATAGATCAAATAACTACTTTGCTTCTTGAGTAAATGGATTCACCATAACACCGAATTATAGTGTTTAGTTCCTTTTAGTACTCGGCTCTGATATCATCTATAACACCCCAACACTCAAGCCTATCGGCGCTTCTTGAGTAAATGGATTCACTGTAAAGCTGGATTATAGTACTTAGTTCTTTCTAGTACTCGGCTTTAATACCACATATAATGCCTAAGTACTTAAGCCTTGCCGTGCTACTTGAGTAGGTAATGGATTCATTGTATCACCTGGTTATAGCACTTAGTTCCCTCTGGTTGTCGGCTCTAATACCATCTATAACGCCTCAGAATTCAAGGCTAGCGGCGTTACTTGACTAGTAATGGATTCACGTAATGCCCTAGAATTCAAGCCTAGCTACTTGACAATGTTTCCTTCCATTTTTCCAAGGTGGGATATTATTACAATCATATTATGAACTCAGTTAGGCTAGATTCTTTCAAATAATCAAAGACATTTGATTTCCCCATTAGTTAATGTAGTTCAAAGAATGCTTACATTTGTTTATCTTTAGAAAATGGAGATGTGGGGTTTCATGAGTTCATCACCATTTGTCTTGTTTTCTTTTCTTGATGTTAATCACATTCTAATTAAACTTAACAAAGACATTAGCAAATTGACTGTTGAAATCTCCTTTATGACTGTCTAACTGATTTTCTTCGGAGGGGGGTGGGGTGGGGTGGGGATTGGGGATTCATTTGGGACCTCAAAGTGCCATTAGGACCTTAGGACTTATTGCAAGGTTTTAAAAAACAGAGAAAAATATGTTACCTTTCAGAACCAGACAATGTGGACTTGGTCCTCCTCTCTTTGGATTCTTGTAACTGTCTTTCAGACAGAAAATTTTATTCCATAGACTCTCTGTTAAAAATTAATCACTTGCTTCAATCACATTACGATATGTGTCCCACTTTTTTAATCCGTAAACCCTTTTGTAATTAAAAGAAACTGTCTATTGCGATTTCCATTCGTGTTTGTATTGTACACACTTTCAGTATTGATTTTGGATCATGTAGAACAATACCTTTTAATTGGCTTTTGAATGAAGAAGTCAATATTATTTTCCAGCTGGTTTTGTTCCCTTGACCGCTTCACGGTTTTATGTAATTCATTCAGATACTTGTTCGACTCAGTGGAAACTTAGGATAAACACTTGAGGGCGAATTTGTAATTTCCAAAAGCTGGTTACAAGATTCAGATATGCATATCCATAGCTCAGATATGTGAAATGAATAACCGCCAAATAATGAATGAAAAGCTGTCCAAATGATGAAAAACTTGAAAAAAATTGAAAGAAAACACTACTAATTGTTTTTCTCTGTGTTTTAATATTTATTTTGGTCTTTATAGTTTTATTATGTACAGTTTGATCCTTATTTTTTTAGTATTTATGCATATGCCTTCCGTACCGTATCCAATATTTTTCAAAAAAACCTCATATCCGTGTCTGTGAAACCTATTGAAAGTGTACAGACATATGTCTAACTTTTGAGGACTAAGATTTGGATTCCAATCACTTGTCTGAAAATTTTGGGGTTAAATTGACTTGGTCTTTTGGCTCTAGATTTTGTCATTTGCTTTATGTTTAACATGTTTGGATTAAACCATGTTGCTAAATATCTTTTCTTGACTGTTGATTTTTTTGAAAATTTCAAACTTTTCTCATTTAGAGACCATAAGGTGCCATTAGGAATTTAGGATTTCATGGATAAGGTTCTCAAGAAAAAAGAAAGCATTTTTGGACTTGGTCTTTTTTTTGGACTCTTTTGTGTCTCTTGTGCACTTTCTTTATTATTTTCTTAAGCAACGACTGAGCCAGGAAATTGAAGGTGCTTGTCTCGGGCCCCGTTAATTCTTGATTTGGCTCTGCCATGGTCCTTATAGGTAACGTTGTTGATCGGCTCTTGAGCTTGTACCCGTCTCTTTCGGGCACACCTTGACATGAGTGGATTATAAAACCTAACACGTGACGGACCTACAGACATCCTTACCGATAGGTCGGGCTATACAGGCTAACTAGCTCAGGCCTCTTTTCAGGACCTCCAGTTGAGTATTGAGTAGGCCTCGAAGCTCGTCTAAGACGGTTTCAGCGTTATTAGTACTCCACACGACGGCATAATAAGGCACGTTTTACGTGATCAGCCCTCGTGCAAATGATTACAGATGCATGACCCCTCGTTCTTGCTCCATGATTGTTTCCATGATCATCCACATGATCTCAGTACACCATCTCCACTCATGACCTACGTATCTGCGGGTCTTCCCCGAGACGACCTCTAGTCCTTTTTAGTCCACGTTTTGCTACATCGTGCAGGCTTAATACACCATATATCCGACTCAAAACATTTGACGAACACGAACCCCAACCTCGTCATACTTTCTTTGAGGTTAATTAATCGATATCATGAAACGATTAGTATTGGGACCATCATATATATCAACTGAGTGTCTTAAAACACTGTTTAATGTAATTGTGTGGATAATGAAGATCACTATAAAGCGTCAATTTTTTTTTTATTCTTAAAAGCATGTAAAAGGTCCTTGTCTGAAGATTTTTACTGAATAGGATTCCAATAATTTCCAGCTGGTTGGAGACTTGGAGTTCTCGTGACTGTCCTTTGTAGTACTCATTTTCACTGATACCCTAATTGTCCCCTCAAGAAATTTGTCTTTGATTTGATGGTTTTTTTTTATTCTTTTGTCCCAATCATAACAGTTTCACACTTGTTCATACTGTCATAATGAATGAATATGTCCCTCAAAAAGTGTTATATTGTGCTATAAAAAAAAATGTCCCTTAATAAGTGGCACTCTAGAAAACTAATGCATCAATTATTACATTTTTATTCAAGGGGCCTTTACTTACACCACCGCGATTCTGTCGATACACCACACTACCTTTGCACCGTACCATAACGACCTTCAAAAAGTCGATTCTTGATTCAAGAATCGACTTTCCGTAGGTCGATTGTGAGAATCAACCTTTTCAAAGACGGTTCTTGTCTCAAGAATTGATTTTCTGAAGGTCGTTCTGGTGTGATGCAAAGGTAATGTGGTGTATCGATAGGTTGGCTGTGGTGCAAATAATGTCGCCCTTTTGTCAAATATACTCTAGATCATCCACTTATTACTTACCCTTGATCCTTTAGTCTTCCAAAACTAAGAATTGAATAAAGGGAATATATTCGTCCATAACTCCATATAATTGTAAAAGACAACACATCAGTAGTTGGGAGTATATAATCAAGCCGAGTCGTGTTAATGGTCACCAGGGTTCGAGCTCAACTTGACCTAAAAAATTTGCGACTCAAAATTTGTTTCGAACTCGATCGAATTTTAAAAGGCAAGATCAAACTTGACTCATTTACTCTACTTGTGAACTCAATTATGTTTTTAAAATTTATTTAACTACTATCAAATGTTGTAAGCTCGAACACAACTCGTTGTACCACTCGACTCGATAAATATTAGTTAATAATGCCTCTATTGTGTGTAATCAATTAGATAATTATTATACAACTCGATTAGCTCACAAGCTACTCGATTGCTAGATTCTAAAGCTCGATTTATTATTCGAGTAGCTCAAATTTGCAAAATACCAAATCGAGAAACATTTTTACAAGTACAAATAGCTCACAAGTAACTAGACTCACTTACAACCCCCATACTATGTAAGTTCCGGGGATTGGGCAATCTGAACCTACAAAAGAGGGGTGCAACACGAGGACTTCCCAAGAGTCGCCCATCCTAATACTACTCTCGCCCATGCATACTTAACTTCAACATCTGAATGGATAAGGTGCATTAGTGCTGATATGATTGCACGGCCTTATATATTTCTTTAAAAGACTGTTTTACGGTTCAAAATAATGACTCGTCGTCTAAGGATAACAACTTTTAGTGTTGCGCCTCTTCCCTTGTGAATCGCTTGCAAGATAGCGAACGAAAAAGAAAACGAAAATGAAAATTCAATTCGACTATCAAAATTGGGAAGCAAACACAATTATTTTCTAGTAAAAAACACTCTGCTGCCACTTAAGACGATCTTGACATAATAACTTAAAAGAAATTTAAAAAAAAAAAAAAAAAAATTGTATGTGACAATAAATAGAGGACTAGCCTATACTAACCTTATCGTAATTGCAATTGTTGCTTTACTGCTGCAGAGTCTTGGAGAACTTCTAAGCTTCTGGTAAGAGTGACCTCATCCGATGAAACATCTTCTGTTGATACCAACGAGATATTAGGAGATCTGAAAGAAAAGGTAACTAAAAGTACTTGCATTTAATACAATATAAATCTATCAAATAGAGAAATATGATGTTTAAAGCATGTAAAATAGAGAATCTGTCAAAAAAATAAAATAAATAAAACAGAACTAATGGTGGTGCTTTAAACAATAAGCATTGGACATGCATCTTGTACTCTCGAATTTTCCGCTTACTTTTGTGGTTTGGACCTTGCCTAAATCCCGCCTTGTAGTTGCATACATACATTTACGGCATTGGGGGCGGGTGAATTTTTGGAATAAAAAGTTGGTATTAAAACAATGTCGTTTTGATATTAAATAAACAAAAGTTATATTTGTCAATATGTTTTGTTCCAGTGTGTTTGGATTCTGGATCCGTCACTGCCTACAGGAACAACACACGCTTCCATGCACCACACTATACCATTTTTCGACTTAACTTTATATATAACATGTTTGTTATATTAGTATATTTTTTCTAAAGTGGGATGCAGTTGACAACAAGTCTACGGTGATAATTTATGGAGCAGGGGCGATTTTTGCAGTGTGGTTGGCTTCTGCTTTAGTTAAAGCAATTGACTCTCTACCTTTGGTAAGTATAATTGAATTCTGCAAGTAATAATGTGTAATGTTCGAAGAAACGTCTGTTATGTTTAAATACGTAAATTATTCTCCTCTCAAACAATTAAAGCGAGCGATTTCGGTTGCTCTGGTTGTTAATTACTCTTTTACCCTTCACAGCTACCTACCATTCTGGAGTTGGTTGGTCTCGGATACAGTGGATGGTTTGTTTACCGCTACCTTCTCTTCAAGGTTTGCTTTTACGGTGTATTTAGTAATTTTTGTTTTTGTTTTTGAATTTCAATTATGATTTTTCAGAAGTCTGAATGTTTTGTGGCGGGACTAAATGATTTAATACTGCCCGATTTAATGCAGGCAAGTAGAAAAGAATTGGTTGAAGATATAGAAGCTTTGAAGGAAAAAATTGCTGGTAATTAAGGGAAGGAAGGAAACATTCAATTTAATCGGAAACAAGAATCTTCGGCTTTCTGCATAACAAAACGTGTGTGTAATAATTCTCCTTTTGACATTGAGAACACCGATCGATCATATTTGTATATGTATGATGAATTGTGTTAATACTAGTCGTTAATGCGTTGATCAATATTTTTTTTTTATGTAATCCAATTCTTAGACTATGATGCATGGATACTTTGTAAGGGTGTCACTGTCCGATTTTTGTTAATTATCGCATACGAATACATGACAGATTGATTTGATGCATGTACGGGTGACTCAGTGAGTGATGGTGAGGGCGGGTGGAGGTTAAGGGAAGATGGGTAGCCCTACCCCACCACGCATCTTACCTTACCACATTTTTACCCTACAACCTTACCCTATCACCCAATCTATCTTGGTCTACCGGACTCTACCCACCTCATATTACCTATCTACTCACTCTATCACACCACCCCAACTCCCCTTACCATTCAGTTATCTAACCCTACCCCATTTTACCTTACCATTTCACCTTGCCCTACCACATCTACCATACCATACCCAACCGCCCAACCTAGCCTACCCCACCTATCTTTCCTTACCTAATCTAGCCCTATCCTACCCAACCCAGATACCCGCCTACCTTACCCCACCTTACCCTACATTACACACCCCACTGCTCCCACCAACCCCACCCACCTTACCATGCAACCATACACCACCACATTTTACCTCACCTCACCTCTCCCCAACCAACTTACCTCACTCTACCATACCTTACCCTATCAACCATTCTTTAGCTACCTGTCACTTACCGCCCCTACCTCTCAATCTACCCAACCATACTCTATCAAATCAACCTACCCTTTCACTTACCTATCTAACCCCACCCCACCCTATCATCACCTTACCATGCTCTACCCTACCTCACCTAAGCATCCATCCATCTTACCACATCCAACCTTACTCCACCACCCATCTTACCTTTCTTATCCCGACCCTACCCAACCTACCCCCACCATAACCCTATTCTACAACATACCCTACTATATTTAACTAAACCCTAGCCTTACCCCACCTCACTCTTACCACCAGATGTGTTTTGTCGATTTTCATTTCATGTGATTCCATCAATTTTCAAAGGTAATGAAAATGATTTTTTTTTCATTCAATTGGACTAAAATTTAATTACCTTGCCCAGACATTTGATTTCAATATAAAATCATTTCATTTCATTCCATTAACGCATGAACTTTATTAAGACATGTTGGATTGTCTTTTGTACTTTCTTTCTAGTGTTTTCATTTATAAAAATAAAGAAGTTTTCTTAAAAAAAAGCGTGTATCCAAAAACAAAAAATAGTGGCGGGATTTGTATTAGGATCACAAATTTTAGAATGATTAAGTATCATTTGATATTCCATGACCGATTGAATCTATAATAATCGATCACTTATTTGTACAAATATATATTTTTTCTTGGTTTAAAGGAGATCTTTATTTATAAATAAACTTTGTACAAAGAGTTCAATCAACGCATCAAAACGCTATACAATGAAACTTTGAGCTTAAAGATCAATGAAAACACTACGCTTCCCAAGCTAATCTAAGCTCGCGAGCTTTTCGAATTGCTTGGGGATAAGAACACCTCTACCGGGGACTTTTGTTTATCGCTTTGATGAAGTATCTCATTGCGCCAATACCATATGCTCAAAATGAGTTTTCTAAACAGAAATTTCTAGAACTCCAAGTTATCCTTCTTGTACATATTCCTGCTGAGGCAGTTATCAGCCACCGGAGAACTTCATGAACAGTGGTGAACTCGTTCCAACATTGCAGGTGAATTACATGCTTCCAAACTTTTTTCACCCACACACAATCACGCAGAGCATGAAGAGTCGTCTCGCTATTGGTTTTGGCAATCAATATTTTAGATTTTGCTACATTTCTAAGATATTTAATTGCTCTATTTCTAAAATATTTAATTGATAGAACAAGTATGGCACAGTTATTAGGAAATATGCATTCATTTTTTTTTTTAAAAATTATTTATTTATTTTTACTTTATATTCATAATGTTTTTTTAACACTATATTCATAATTTTTAAAAAGTTCATTAGTCGGTTACTACAGAAAATTTAAAGATAAGTTATTAACTATTTAATCCCTTAATTCTTAAATATCTAGTCTCTTAAAAAAAAATCTTAAATATCTAATACAGTTGTCAA
Organism: Gentiana macrophylla; assembly: GCA_026214975.1. NCBI lineage: Eukaryota > Viridiplantae > Streptophyta > Magnoliopsida > Gentianales > Gentianaceae > Gentiana > Gentiana macrophylla. Next base: position 6,800,113 of record CM047814.1, on the reverse strand, counting down.
AAACATGTTTATTAAGAAAAACATTTAATGCTATGATTTAAAAACCTACGATATAATTAATGCAACCTTTCTTTTGACTTCTCATCTAAACTTATAAGGGTAAATTAGGAAAATAAACTATATATTAGTTTTAGAAAATGTTATGCATCAGATAAATAGAAACAAATATTTTTTTTGCAATTGTATCAGTTAGAAAATAAACAGAAGGAGTATTTGATTAAAATGACGGATTGCCCATATCTGGTTGATGTTTCTTGATGAATAAATTAAAGAGCTCAAAAAAAAAAAAAAAAAAAAATTAAAGAGTCTTTTTCCTCAATTCTTTTTTTTTATAATATGCAAAAAAAGATAAAGTTTCAGTATTTTATTTTTGAGAAGAATTTCACTCAATTTTAAAACTGATTTTATCATGGTTACGAAATAATGGAACAGATATATATAAGTATACACATATATATATAGAGAATGAATGAATGAATGAAGGGAATTGCTTCATTTAAAAGAACTTTAGTATCTGTACACAAAATCAAACCCTTTTAACAAGAAATCACAGTCAAAATAAAGCTCTTAAGCGAATAATCATCACTCATGCACACTTTTAAATAAATTTCCCATGAAGGGTGCAACTTCAACACTAAAATCATTAAAGATGAAGAATCGTGATGAGCCTGAAATCATTTGCAAATGCAAAAAAAGCAAATGCTTAAACACGTAAGTAACAATTGTTACCCTTCTTTTGCAAAATATATTCTCATACAAATTATATATATATGTTGTTGTTGTTTTTGATATTATTATTATTATTATTATTATTATTATTCTTTCAAGAAGATATAATAAGTATGTCACTTATTACACTCTCCTTTTCGGTTTGAGTCCCATGTGAAAATGAATTTGATGTATTGATGTAAAAAAAAAAAAAACACGACATTCAAACCGTCGGGATTCAGACCGAGGAGAGTTAATTAATGCATATGTATATATTTTGCTAACAGGGTGCCGACATGTTCCATCACCGGCGGATTGAGAAGGTTCCATCACCGGCGGTGGTCAATTGTTTATTTATTTATTTTTTCCTTCTTTTTGTCATCCCTCTCTTCTGGATTAGATAAGCATTTATTTCTAGGTTTTCTTTTACTTCTATTTCTTTCGATTCGATTCGATTCAAACAGGTAGTAAAAATTATTGTTAGGTTTTCTTATTTAGGGTTTACTAGGTGAGGAGTTAATGTAATTAGCTGAATATATGTATTGATTTTGATGGTATTATTAGATCCATATTTATGGTTTACGGTCGAGGGCGGCCGCACCTTTTCGCGTTATCGGTCAGCCACCCCATAATAGGTAAGAAATGTTATATATACATATATAAAATTGATTCTAGAATAATCGAATGATTTCACAAAGAGTCCATCAAGGCTCTGATACCGTATTGAGTCTAGAATAATCGAATGATTTCATTGATTTTTATATGATTACACAGGGAGAGATATTGATCAGATATACATATATAGTGCAAATTATAATGTATTGACTCATAATAAGTTATAAAAAGCTGAATCGTTCGGTCCAAATTAAAAGACGAAAATGCCTGATAAATTTCCGAATGGTACAATGTTATGTGTGTGTGTCATTTTTTTTAGGGTTTTATTTTTATTTTTTTCAATATTTTTTACGTGAAGAATCTTTGCAGTTACTGCCGTTGCTTCGCTGCCGGACTGTTTTGTTTAGGAACATGTGGTTGCAAAAATTGCTTCAATAGGGAAGAATATGAAGATAATGTGTTCGAAGCTAAAGAAATTGCAAAATACGGTTTTTCCGCATCATCGTGTGAAAACACTAAAGAAAATTTTCCAGTAAAACTAGCCCCAACATGGAATCTCCTGAATGACATATTGTCAGTAGTTACGGAACTAACATTGGTCCAATTATGGAATCTCCCGAATGACATATGGTCAGTAGTTACAGAACTAATACTGGTCCCATCGTGGAATCTCTTGAATGCCATCTTGTCAGTAGTCACGGAACGACTAGCTCTTCTGATGTTATTACGAATCCCTATTCAGAGATTGAGAACTCGTGTGGGGATATTATACGAAAGCCTTCTTTAGAGATTGAAGCTTTGAAGAGATTTTTTTAAGGGATTGATTTTTTTTCAAAAACATTTAGTTTTTTTATACCGAGTTTATTATTTATTTCTTGATTTATTTAGGAATTCATATTGAATTATTTTTTGGGGGGGAGAGGAATTTATACTGAGTTTTGGGATGTAATAATTTATTATTCTTTGATGTTGAAGATGAAAATCATCTGTTTCTAGGATGATGATAGTCCTTAAGCATCTAATTCAATAAAATGATTCTTTTTTATTTTTTTTTATAATCTGAGTTTGCATTGTTGAGTTTTGGCAACAGAGGGAAGAAAAGACATCATTAAACATTTTTAAATGAGTCTAAGATTATTATTTTGTGGTTGTGTTTTGTGTTTGAAATCATATGAAACTTTTTTTTTTTATTATATTAAAAGGGGCGCCTACTTGTTCATTCTTAACTCTCGAATTGATCAGGCAAAGTCCCGAGTTTTCAGAGGCCCTAAGTTAATCTATCAAGATAAGTCCCTCTGAAAGAATCAAATGGTTGCTAAATGATATGATGTAATTTTTTTTTTTTTTTGGGGTCTCCTTTTCTGTTAACTAGAGCTTAAAACTGCATATGAGCGTTTGATTTACTAAAACCGGAGCAAACCGCATAGCCACAGTTCCGATTCATGATATACCAAACCGGAGCATCCGATGAACCGACCAGGTTTACTATCCAACGGTATGGAACCTAGAGACTAGATTTACAATAAGGCCAATCTTTTAGCCACATATAAGAATTTTCATTCGAGAGGATTCTTGCTCCACAATAAAAGGTACCCAAGCAACAAAAAAAAAAAAAAAAAAAACACACACACACATGCACAAAAGGCAGTCTTTTTTTGTTTTGTTGTGTGTGTGGGTTGGGGGCGGGGTAAGGGGGGAGGGAGGGAGGGGGGGGGGGGTAAGGCTGTCCTTATAAGAGTGATCAAATCTCACACAAACTCCTTTTAATGAAAGATGCTCACTTTGCGTAAGCATCCAGTCACACAACTTGCAATACACCAGTATAGCATCTTTGACAATTTTGCCCCAGCATATCATGGCACTCTTAAAAAAAAAAGAATAGTATTGAACATCATATATGATTTTCAACTTTCAGAGGTTGGGCCTCCATATTCGATCTTTGGACAATCGAACCTGAGATCACGATGTGGTTCCAACCACTAGACAATTGAACCTCACATATAGGTACAACTTTCCAGATGTTGGACCTCCAGAAAATCGTCGAATATCTAACCAAAACCTCTGGAAAATCTAACCACACCCCATCCCGGTTTATATCCGAGCAATTTCAGAACCCCAAAGCTACACTAAGAATGAAATCCAATAGGAAGAACCACCACCAGAATGCCTTAATGATGGAAATAAGAAACATAACTAAGCAAAACACACAAAAATGTAACAAAACTGCATCCAAAATAATAAAAGCAAGAATCTTCATACAAGAAAATCTCAAATCACATAGTGATATCTCTCACCTTCTTGTAATACAACACCACACAGTACTATGAGAACCATATCATGCTCTCTGTACTTTAAACCTATATGTAGTAGAACATAATAAAAAAACGCAGAAATAATCGCCTCAAAAGAGAGCTGCTGATAGTAGATGCCATAAAGGGGTCTATATTTTATCGATGTCTTCATCTTCAAAGTCAATGTAGGTTTCACCTTCACCTTCATCGTCTTCCTCAACCCCCCCAGCAATACCTTCGTTAAGCCTAGTATTCTCAGGCAACTCACCATAAGCCTTCAACAATCTTGCTTCGTCCGGCATATACTTCAGAATCACATCAGCCTTGTCATCCTAATGAAAAAGAGAATCAAAATTTTTGAGGACATACTAATGTCAAATCAATACACACAACCATGTTAATTCAAACCAGAAACTCTTTTTCATTGCATCTGACCAACGAGACTTTCATGCGTATAGAACTTGACTTTTTTTTTACGCATTCAGTGACACTACAGTCTTTTTAGGTGGCTGCACCACAACGAAAACACTAAACCAGCAAAAAGTCGATACCAGAGCAGAGAATCAAGACAATCAACAGGTGAAAGTGGATTGTCAGCTCTAAAATCGATTGTACCATGGTGCCAAAAACACAATACACCAGCATAAATTCATCTCTAGAGCTGAGAATCAACTTTCCCCCGGTCGATTGTGACAATCATCAACTAGCAAAAAGTCGACTCTCAGCTCTATAATCGATTGTTGACAAGTCGACTGTACTCTAGTGCCAAAAAAGTTTAATATGGTTTGGTGCAAGTGGTAGCTTTGCAAGTGTTTTTAACATGGTACCACACCGGAAACAATACACCGGTGGAAAAACGATTCTAGAGCTGAGAAGAGCTGAGAATCAACTTTCAACCAGTCGATTGCCACAATCAAAAACAAAAAGTGGGTTCTCAGCTCTAAAATCGATTGTACTGTGATGAGAATAAACTTTCTCCCTGTCGATTGTCAAGGAAAACTTGATTCTCCACTCTAAAATTGATTGCAGACAAGTCAATTGTACTATGGTGCCGAAAACGGTTAATCTAGATTGGTGCAGAAAGTAAGTTTGGTGTGATGGTTGTAAAGACTCCTTTTTTTTTTTTGCTTAATAAAGATAAATTAGGCATCAATTTTGGGAGGATTTACTGAAATGAATAAACCAAATCAACAAAAACGGACATCAATATACACAAACACCAAATACAATCGTAAGAAAGAAAAAGGATAGAAAGGTATTTAATTTTCAATTGATTTAATAAAAAATAGAAAAATCACCTGGTAATCACGGAGGCCGACGAGGATGATGTCGCCGGCGGCGATCCACACCTTCTTATGCATCTTACCACGGATATGACAAAGACGTTTGGTTCCATCAATACACATAGCTTCACATCGGCCATTTCCGAGCATACGAAGCACCTGAGCGTACTCCTGTCCATCTTCCTTGAAAACGAGCTCTCTCTTCTCGTCATCCGCCTCGTTCTTACCTCTCTTCCTGTTCTTTCCTCCCTTTCCCTTATTCTTCGGCATCTTCTTCTTCCTGCTGTTTTAACCCTAGATCGATCGAATTTGGGAATTTGGGATAAATAGACAGAGAAACGATAGGGAAGATAAGCGGCGTGGTTTAATTGTACTACTTTTGTTTGGTTTTACTTTTCTACCAGCAGAAATTTTATTATGGTCCTGGACCAAGGATAACTTGGTGATCCAGGACTAATAGAAAAACAACAAATAACACAAGGGTATACCGTGTAAAATATAAATCCCATGTATTTACGCTTTTACCCTTCTTATAAGAGATTTCATTGGTGGACAAGTATGACATAGTGGTCCTGGACCACCATAAAACCACTGTTCTACTGAGAGACTTTATGGTGCAACGGTTGTAAGAAGGTTGTACCAAGTGACATACATTAGAGCCTCTCATTTTTACTCTCTTTCACATAACACACTTTTATCGTGTGTGAGAGGTTAGAAATGAATGGTTGTAATGTATGACACTTGGTACAACCTTGCTACAACGGTTGTATTATAAAATTTGTCCTGTTCTACCAGGATTCGTTTTTTTTATTTGTCTAGAATAGATATTCGATTTTTATACGATGTCAAAAGAAATTGTGATCGACTTTCAAAATATTACAAATTAAAAAAATGATTGTTTATAAAAGAAAAATATATAAACTTAATACGACATATTATTTATTAAATTATTATAGAAATGAAAATCGTGTATTTTAACGTTTTCATTGAAAAAAGTTAAATAAATAATTTTTTTTTTTAAAGGAGTGTCGGGAAGTGTCGGTGCCGTGTCGGGAGTGTCAACAGTGTGTTGAAAACGTGTCGGATATTAAAATTTTAAATAATATTAATTTAATTGGCCGACACGTGTCGGACACAGCGTCGTAAGGTGTCACGACGCCCATATTCAAGTGTCGGTGCATCTTCCAGATAGAGAAACTCAATTTTATGACAATAATAATAGATTCAAGTTGTTTATCGGAAAATAACCGCAGATTGTAATAAAAAAAATATTCACAAACAAATATCAGATAACATATGTATATGTGTATATAGATGGTTTTTCTTTCATTATTTTGGAGGCGAGACAGAACCCTGACGAGCTTTTTGCTGCTAAACAACGAGTCCTACTTATACTTAGGTGGGAGTTCGTTTTGCTATGCCGGGAAGCAAACCGAACCCTATATAGCATTTCTCCCGTTCAAGCCAAGTATGAAAAGTTCTCCAAAAAAGTCGCTTATCCGAAAAGTAACGGCACAAATATTATCAAATAAATTCAATAATATATGTAAGCGCTTCGTCGTCATACATCGAACCAAACGACGCGGAAGATAAAACGACTGGGAAAAACCAATAGACAAAAGATCGAACACACGGTTTTCAATCTTTGTGAAACTAAATCCAATAAAGAGAACTAATCATCAACATCCAACATCCCAAAAGATCTCGGAAGAAGCTAAACCAAAAGAAGGACAACATTGTTCAAGCGTGAAACAACTGTTTTTTAAGAAAGAAACAACGAAAAGAACTAAGTCTTCAAAAGCTTCATCTCAAACTTCATCATCAAAGAACTTCGTCAACCGTAGCAACTTTGTTCATCTTCTTTGGGGAAAGGGAAGACAAACACAACGTAACGGGGTAAGTACAAAAGTACTTAGTAACGCGTAGAAGATCGTTATAACTATGATCTCGTAAAGAAATAAAAGCAACGCCGTCTTTTATTAATTCATTTCCGTTGTTAACCCTAGCTAACTATCATATTACGTTCATAGCATAACATGAGGTTCAAAAAGGTATCTAAGTTAGCTCAAGTTTGTTACATCATGAATAACAAGACACTACGCTGGTAATAGGATGTACTAGGACAATTGGGTGCAACCTACTTAGAGACACGCTCTAGTAGCCCGGGAATATCGAGTCCCGATAGTGTGATAACCGGCGAATGTACCAGACGCTTTATCTAGCCAATCGATTGACCGGCGTGGTGTACGATCTACTTTGTGCAGTCGGAGAAACACATCGCGATATTGTACTATGCCTTACCAAGCATTGCATGATGTTTAAGATTATTAATCTAGCACATCGTTTGATTAGATGTTTAACTAGCCACCTAAGTGTTTTCAAGTAAGCTCCTCACATCTCCTACTCGTACTTAGACCACTTAGACACGGACTAGCCCTAGCAATTACACAGACATCGATAAACTCTAGCTTATCGAAGCACAAGGCAAAATCCAAAGCTTTCGGCGGTCCCACACTTCATCTTTTAGGAATCCATGTGGTGCCGGAACTAAACGCATCAAAAGCTAATTCAGGGCTTTGTCACGTAAGGTTATCACGATAAATACACTATTATGGAGCTTTAAACACATAATAAAGGAAAACGATCTTGAAAGCGATCCTGTCGGACGGATAAACTTTACATCCGATCACGAGAAATAGTCAGTGCGGATACACAACTCATCCGTACGGATGAACCACCACTCGGTCGACCGAATGGACAGGCTCGGTCGACCGAGCCTCCCGCTTGCACAGATACACGCTTTCTTGCACCACAAAGGACAGTTTTCTGCACTCTGCGTTTTCTACTCAAATTCAACCCAAACTCGACTTAAACGAATTAAAACCATGAAAAACAATCATACAAATTGCTCTACCACTTTACGAAACCTTAATCATACGATAAGAAAACCACGTTACCTTAATTGCGTGGTACAACGAACCAAAGCTTCAACCCGTCAAAAATTTAACCTTTAAATCCAAACGTTAATGAATTTAAGGATTGTTGATATCAAAACGATCCTCGTCTCGCGGTGATCCTTTCTCTCTTGATGAGTCTGATGAAAAGAGCAATGGATTAGCCTCGAAAAGCGAGAGCTTCTTCTCCCTTTTTTTCAAAACTTGTGGCCCTCTCTCTGCGTCCCTCTCTCTTTTTTTTTGTCAAAAACAACTAGGTTAAAATTAGGATTAGTTTTCCTTTTATAATCCCAATTATCTAATTATTTTCCTTAAAAAGAAAATCCTTGTTTATCCCTTTTTCTTTTCCTTTTTTTTTTTGAAAATCCTTTAATTAAAAATAACATAATATTCTGATTTTTGCTAAAAGACCGAATTGCCCTTTTTCAAAAATCGGGATATTACATTCCTCCCCTTAAGAGGAGTTTCGTCCTCGAAACTAGAACATACACAGTAGATGAGGAACTCGGGGAACTCGTTGAACATGTCCGCTTACTACTTCCCAAGTGGCTTCCGTCGGTGCATGATTGCTCCATTGCACTAATACTAACGGGATCACTCGTCTCTTTATCATCCTTTCCTTCCTATCCAGAATCTTTATCGGCTTCTCTACATATGAAAGATTATCTTGCAAAACTTCCGGATCAATCTCAGATTCCACGTCCACTATAGATAGACACTTCCTAAGCATCGATACATGGAAAACATTGTGAACTCTAGACATCGACTCTGGTAACCGAAGTCTATAAGCCAACTTCCCAACTCTTTCGATGACATCAAAAGGTCCTACATACCTTGGACTTAGCTTTCCTTTCTGTCCGAACCTCTTGATACCCTTCATCGGAGGCGCTCGAAGGTAAACTCTATCCCCGACCTCAAACTCTAGCGGTCTTCTTCTAACATCGGCCCAACTCTTACGACGGTCTTGGCGACTTTGTTTTCCTTATCAACTCAATCTTCTCCTTGGCTTGCTTTGAACCATCTCCGGCCTGTGATGTGCTTCTCTCCAACTTCATCCCAATAAAGTGGAGTTCTACACTTCCTACCGTACAAGGCCTCAAAAGGTGGCATACCCAAACTTGCATGGTAACTATTGTTGTAAGCAAACTCACCAAGTTGAGGTAATCTATCCATGATCCCCGGCATCCAAAACACAAGCTCTAAGCATATCCTCGAGTCAGATTGTTCTCTCATTTGCCGCCCGTCCGTCTGCGGGATGAAGCGTTGTTTACTCAAATCGATCTTAGTCCCAAAAGCTTTACGTAAGCCCTTCCGAAGCGGCGATAAATCTACTATCACATCGCCGGATACAATAGATAGAGGCACACCATGAAGCTTCACTATATTGTCGATATACATAGTAGCGAACTTTTTTATAGGCATGTCCACTTTACACGACAAGAAATGGGCTGATTTTGTGAGTCTATCCACAATCACCCAAATCATGTCATGACCGCCCTTAGTCTTAGGCAGACCGGTGATGAAATCCATCGTGATATTCTCCCATTTCCATTCCGGTACCTCTAAGGGTTTCAACAAACCTCCTGGTCTTACGTGTTCTGCTTTCACTCTCTGGCATGTATCACGTCTTGCCACAAACTCTGCGATCCCTAACTTCATACCAGGCCACCAATACCTTTCCTTGAGATCTCTATACATCTTAGTGGCTCCTGGATGTACCGCAAAAAGCAATCTTATGAGCTTCATCCATAACCTTCTCTCTTAGGCCATCCACATCGGGCACACACAAACGGTCTCCGTGCAAAGATGACCACTCTTGTCCAACTGATAACCCATGTAGAGCCTTCTCTCGAGCTACTCGCTTCAAATTAATCAACACAGGGTCTTTATCCTGCTTAGCCCGAATCTCATCTAGCAAATCGACCTTGCCATCAATGGCGCCAAAGTCGGATTTTCACCGCTTCCTTTCAATCACTTGAATCGCATCCTATCCAACTGATCCACAACTTCTTGCAAGGTAGTGATAGCATTAACCGCTCTCCGGCTAAGTGAATCGGCTACAACATTAGCTTTACCGGGTGGTATTGAATGTCCAAGTCGTAATCTTTCACGAACTCCAACCATCTTCTTTGTCTCATGTTCAGATTTTCCCGAGTAAAGAAGAACTTAAGACTCTTATGATCCGTGAAGATCCTTGCCTTGACACCATCTGAGATAGTGTCTCCAAAGCTTGAGCAAATACCACTGCGCCAACTCCAAATCGTGTGTAGGGTAATTCTTCTCATGCACCTTTAATCGCTTAGATGCATAAGCAATCACCTTTCTGATTGCATCAAAACACAACCCAAACCTTGACCCGATCGTGCAGTATATACATCATAGTTATCAAAAACTTCCGGTAATGCTAACACGGGTCTTTGTGGTCAACTTTTCTTTCAAAGTCTGAAAAGCTTCCTCACATTCAACTGGTCCACTCATACTTAACGTTCTTTTGAGTGAGCCTCGTGAGAGGTGTAGCTATCTTAGAGAAATCTTTTACAAACTTCCGGTAGTACCCAGCTAAACCCAAGAAACTTCTTATCTCTGTTACTGATGTCGGTCTAGGCCACTTAGAAACGGCTTCTATCTTTGTTGGATCCACCTTAATGCCTTCTCCAGAAATTATATGCCCAAGAAAACTCACTTGGTCCAACCAAAACTCACACTTAGAAAACTTGGCATACAATTTGTTCTCCTTTAAGGTCTGTAGAACTATCCTTAGGTGTTCTTCATGCTCTTCCTCATCCTTAGAGTACACCAAGATATCGTCTATGAAAACTATCACAAACTTATCGAGATAAGGCATGAAAACTCTTTGCATCAAGTCCATGAATTTCGATGGAGCATTAGTGAGTCCAAATGGCATGACCAAAAACTCATAATGTCCATATCTTGTACTGAAGGCTGTCTTAGGTATATCTGACACCTTGATCTTCAACTGATGATAACCGGACCTAAGATCAATCTTAGAGAACACCTTCTTACCTTGCAACTGACTGAACAGATCATCAATCCTTGGTAAAGGATACTTATTCTTGATTGTCAGTTTATTCAACTCTCTGTAGTCGATGCACAAACGCATACTCCCATCTTTCTTCTTCACAAACAAGACCGGTGCTCCCCATGGTGATGTACTTGGCTGGATGATGTTTTTCTCTAGCATCTCCTTCAGCTGAGTTTTCAACTCTTTCAACTCCGCCGGTGGCATCCTATAAGGTGCTTTAGCCCACTGGTGATGCTCCGGCAATCAATTCGATCTCGAACTCTATGGCCCTATCGGCATATGTCCCGGCAAATCTTCCGGGAAAACTTCAGAAAGTCCTTAACTACACGAGTCTCACCTAACTCGGGCCTATGCTTTTCCTTATCTAATGCATACATAACGAAACCACAGCAACTCCTCTTCAAAGCTTTTAGGGCTTTAGCTCTTGAGATAATCGGATAACGACCACTTACTAGGCTTGCATACGTTACCACTGAAGCGTCTTAGCCGATTTTCCCGGGCCTTAAAGATCACCCTCTTACCTCTACAATCCAAGTAGACATAATTCTTGGACAACCACCCATACCAGGATAACATCGAAATCCGAGAAATCCAACACCGTCAAAGCATCTTTGGCACTTGTAAGTCCCAACTCTAATATCAACTTGGGGTGTGACTTGAGCACATCTAGTGACTCTGCCCAAAGGTGTGGTTATACTCAAAGGTCTCTCCAATTCCTTAAGAGGTAGGTTCAACTTCTTAGCTATCTTAGAGGAAACAAAAGTCCCTGACGCTCCAGTATCAAACAGAGCTGAAACTGCTAGATTATCTATGATTATGGTACCTAACAAGTGAATCAATTTACGTATAAATATGTAATATCATATGCGCTATATCATATTAAATATTTATAATAAACACAAACATCGAAAAGTACTGTCACCACGGGTCATCTAACTCTTCGGTTCTCAGATCTGCTGCGAAGACACGAATCGTGCATACACCGTAGTACGATTACCTGCTTGGGTTACCTCGTCCTCCTACTGATTACCTTGAGAGAGCTTCTTAGGACACGCTCTCGAGTAATGTCCCACTTCCCCACAGTGGAAACAACTCACGCTACTTCGCCATGCACTCTCTCTGTGTGTCTTGTTACACTTAGCACAAAGCGATGGCGTCCCACTTGCTTTGAACTCTTCGTGCCGGATTTCTGTCCTCTTAACATTCTCGCTGCGGTGCTCCCCTATTACTTCCTTGAAAATTTGAGAAAGACCTCTTATCTCCAACTACAACCGTGCATCTCTTGGCAAATCTCTCCATGATCAAAGCTCTATCCATGGCGCTTGCCATGCTCGTGAGTCTATCTCTAGGATGCCCTTCGCCACCTCGTGTGACAATCCTTCCATGAATTTATCAATCTTTTTCTCTTCACTTTTCATGATCTCGGGGTAGAATCGCGCCCAACTCATGGAACTTCCGAGAATCTTGAGTCACCGTAGTATATCTCCCTTGTTTCAAACTCGAAAATTCATTAGCCTTTGCATTACGAAATGTTCTAGGAAAGTATTCCTTGTAGAGCAGGTCTTTGAACACACCGCCCAATCCGTGATCCTCGGATTAACTTTGCTCATAAGCTTCCATCCAACTCTCTCGCATTTCACGCCAACAAGGATATGGCTCAATGAGCCCACTCGGTTTCTGGAGCTTTCATATTTACGCACGCCTTCTCGAACCCACGAATCCATAAGTCTGCTGCTTTGTTGGTTCGACATTGCCAAAGAATTACGGCACCTATGTTTCTTCATCTTCTCATACCAATCCACTGTGCGTCATAACCCCAAACCGATGATGTTGTCTTGTTTGCTTGCACCTTGGTGGGGGCATTCGATAATGATAGTTACATTGGGGATGAGTGTAGCCAGTGCTACAAAAGAATCCGACCTAGGTGGTGGTGGAGGTAGAACCGTCGGTTCGCGGTGTAAAACTTCGGTCTGAAGGAAACGTCGATACTGCAGATAATCGAAAAGCGACTAGCCGGTGGATGAAAAAGTCCCAACCCGGTCCAACTCGTGGTCCTTGGAGTGAAGTAGTAACGATGCACGCGGTGTTAAACCGTGAAGGACCCCTTGTTCCACTCTACCTCTGGTGACAATGTCGGTCCCCGATTCACCCCATGCATGATGTTGTTCATAGACGGGGTGTTCACTTGAGAAACCGTAGGGCCCTGGGTAGCTGGTCCACTTCTTCTCCTTCTCGGAATCACAACCCGGTAAATCCTGCCTCAGGCGTTACATGCAGGTGTTAGCTGCCTCGGTGTTACTCGTATTAGTTCCACCTCTAGTAAGCACCATTACAGTAACTTAGAAAAGAGAAGGGTTACTAAAGCTCTAAAACTTATCTTAAAGAAGAAATCAAGTCCTACCACGACAAGGAAAACCTTTCTCTCGATACCAAGCATAACGCCCGCTCCCGACACCGAGTCCTTATCCGGAAAGAGCGCTCGGCACAAATATTATCAAATAAATTCAATAATATATGTAAGCCTTACGTCATACATCAGAACCAAACGACGCGGAAGATAAAACGACTCGGGGAAAAACCAAAAGACAAAAGATCGAACACACGGTTTTCAATGCTGTGAAACTAAATCCAATAAAGAGAACTAATCATCCAACATCCAACATCCCAAAAGATCTCAGAAGAAGCTAAACCAAAAAGAAGGACAACATTGTTCAAACGTGAAACATCTGTTTTAAGAAAGAAACAACGAAAAGAACTAAGTCTTCAAAAGCTTCATCTCAAACTTCATCATCAAAGAACTCGTCAACCGTAGCAACTGTTCATCTTCTTTGGGAAAGGGAAGACAAACACAACGTAACGGGGTAAGTATAAAAGTACTTAGTAACAGCGTGAAGATCATATAACTATGATCTCATAAAGAAATAAAAGCAACGCCGTCTTTTATTAATTCATTTCCGTTGTTAACCACTAGCTAACTATCATATTACGTTCATAGCATAACATGAGGTTCCAAAGGTATCTAACTTAGCTCAAGTTTGTTACATCATGAATAACAAGGGCACTACGCCTAGTAATAGGATGTACTAGGACAATGGGTGCAACCTACTTAGAGACACGCTCTAGTAGCCCGGGAATATCTCGAGTCCCGATAGTGATATAACCGCGAAATGTACCAGGCGCTTTATCTAGCCAATCGATTGACCGGCGTGGAGTGCGATCTGCTGTCTGGTCGAGAACACACATCGCGATATTGTACTATGCCTTACCAAGCATTGCATGATGTTTAAGATTATTAATCTAGCACATACGTTTGATTAGATGTTTAACTAGCCACCTAAGTGTTTTCAAGTAAGCTCCTCTCCATCTCCTACTCTCGTACTTAGACCACTGAGACACGGACTAGCCCTAGCAATTACACGATACATCGATAAACTCTAGCTTATCGAAGCACAAGGCAAATCAAAAGCTTTCGACGGTCCCACACTTCATATTTTTAGGAATCCATGTGGTGCCGAACTAAACGCATCAAAAGCTAATTCGGGGCTTTGTCACGTAAGGTTATGCGATAAATACGCTATTATGGAGCTTTAAACACATAATAAAGGAAAACGATCTTAAAGCAGATCCTGTCCGGACGGATAAACTTTCTGTCCGATACTGAGAAATAGCTGTACGGATACACAACTCATCCGTACGGATGAACCACCACTCGGTCGACCGAATGGGCGAGGCTCGGTCGACCGAGCCTCCCGCTTTACTGCAGATACACGCTTTTTCTTGCACCACAAAGGCGGTTTTACGCACTGCGTTTTCTACTCAAATTCAACCCAAACTCGACTTAAACGAATTAAAACCATGAAAAACAATCATACAAATTGCTCTACCACTTTACGAAACCTTAATCATACGATAAGAAAACCACGTTACCTTAATTGCGTGGTACAACGAACCAAAGCTTCAACCCGTCAAAAATTTAACCTTTAAATCCAAACGTTAATGGATTTAAGGATTGTTGATATCAAAACGATCCTCGTCTCGCGGTGATCCTTTCTCTCTTGATGAGTCTGATGAAAAGAGCAACGGATTAGCCTCGAAAAGCGAGAGCTTCTTCTCCCTTTTTTTCAAAACTTGCGGCCCTCTCTCTGCGTCCCTCTCTCTTTTTTTTGTCAAAAACAATTAGGTTAAAATTAGGATTAGTTTTCCTTTTATAATTCCAATTATCTAATTATTTTCCTTAAAAAGAAAATCCTTGTTTATCCCTTTTTCTTTTCCTTTTTTTTTTTTTTGAAAATCCTTTAATTAAAAATAACATAATATTCTGATTTTTGCTAAAAGACCGAATTGCCCTTTTTCAAAAATCGGGATATTACAGAAAAGTTCTCCAAAAAAAGTCAATTATGAAAAGTAACTATCGAAGTGTGATAGCCACACGACCATGGAGCGATAGTAGAGAGATGCGATAGCCACTCGTGAGAGGAAAATGACGAGAGTCAATTTTACTATGCTTCGGTGTATGTTTTAACCCCTATTTATGACACTTTTAGATTGTATCGGGTAGTTTTAGATTATTTATATGGCAAAATGCATTGCACACTCACTTTGTGGCAAACCGTCAAATAGATGGAAAACCTCACAATTTTACGGTATTTTGATCCTTTTCGAGCCATAGTTATCTTGCGGAGTTATGCTCGGTATGTGTTTGAATGTTGTGATGCAGGATCTGGGTGAGTTATGAGCCCGGAAGACAAGGCATGAGACTTAGAGTGGCATAACCGAAGCCCGAGGATGGAAATGGATCAAATATAGTAGGTGTTTTCGCATTATATTTACTTTATCTGCAATTTGAGAAATGTTAGAGCCATTTTATTGATTTGTTGTCTTCATGGAAGTTGTAGACAATTGAATGAGCTTTCCAACGCACTTTGAATCACTCAATTCGAAGCTCTACACGCAAAGATATTGCCAAATTACTGAAGGACGTCAGTGCTGGAAGTTGCAGGATCCAGTGCAAGCGCACCAGATCCAGTGTGGACGCACTGGACGGACGGAAAGTTCAGTTTTGGTACAGAGCACTCAGTGTGAGCGCACTGAGGTCTAGTGCGGACGCACCGGTTCTATTTTCTACATCTATATATACATTTTTACACAGATTTTCAGCATTCTTCATCCCCCAAGAACCCTAACTAGTAGTATAGCTCGAAATTCCTCCCTTTTGGTTCTTTAGACTCACTTCTACTTCAAATTTACTTAGTTTAAGGATAATCTAGCTTAGTTTTAGTTGAAGAATCTTGGATTTTGCATAGTTTTTTTGGATCATCTTTTTCATCTTTGGGCATGGGTGTTGAAGGAATTTGATGTAATCCGACTTGTACTATGATTTTGGTAATTAATTCTAGTTTTCTTTCTCTTTTATGGCTTTAATATTCTCTTTGATTTTTATTTCATTCTTTATGATGAGTAGCTAATTACTACATAGCCAAACTATGTGAAAGTTGAAAAAATCCCCCCTAGTTGATTACTTGGTAATGAGTAGTGTCTAATTGTTGTTATATCGATGAATTTATGTCTTAAAACTTGTTCTTAATGCTTGAATTAGCTTGTACACCTAGTTATGAACACACACCACTTTTATAAATGTATGTTGCGAAGGGGTGTGGAAAAAAGGGTTTTAAGATCGTTATTTACAATTGACTGAGTTGTTTAGATCGATTGGGTAACGAGGTTTGTCGGTGTAAATCGAGCGGCTCTAAGCGTTTATCTTGTTCGGTCGATTAAATCCTTAAAGCGGATTTGTTGAACCGGGCAAAGGTACTAGGTTGTTGCATGGCGTCTAGTACTATCTTATGAGTTTGCACCCATGAACGAGTCGATATAAGCATTAGGATGGTTGGTTGGTAGTTTCCATTCCCAAATAATCGATTAGATGGGCGAAAGTATTCAATTGGATCGTGATTTGGCTATGTCTCTTTCTCTCTTTATCTCTGGTTTAAATATCGTTTTAGTAAAAATTTCCGTGATCAAACTTTGATTCGCCTAAACTAAGTTCGATCATGACTTTGGTACTCGATTGATTCCTCGAGGGATACGACCTTGCTCACCTCTATAGTACTGCCGACCCGGTACTCTGCCGGTTAAGGTTGGTCGTTACTATTTTGGCCATCAGAAACTATCAAAGTGTTGATAGCCAGTTGTGAGAGGGAAACTATCGGAGTGGTTACCGACCTCGTAGGCCTAGCTGTCATTTTCTGAGCCTTATCAGAAAGGTTAATTAATTGTGCATATAAGCAATCAAAAAAGCTCATACCGAATCTAGGTTGGCCCTAATGGGTAGTAACCACAACATCCTTTCCCGTGCCTCCTACTCCTACGTACCTTCATACTGCAAGTCAGCCTTCAAGTCGAACTCCCGACTTAGTAGCCTCCCTAAGTTTGCATCTATCTAGGTTGGCCCTAAGGGTAATCACCACATCCTATCCCGCGCCTCCCCCTCGGAGGTAAAACCCATATTATTTCCCGCGCCGCCTCCTTCTTCTACCTTCATACTGCAAGTCAACCTCACCCCATCCTTTCCCGCGCCTCCTACTCCTTCTTTCCTACTGCAAGTTAGCCTTCAAGTCAGACTTATTAGCCACCTAGGCTGGCCCGTGAGGGGGTAACCACCACATGCCGTGCCTCATATTCCTACATTCATAATGCAAGTCAGCTTTCAAGTCGAACCTCCGACTTGCCCTACTTATTAGCCTCCCTATGTTTTTGCCCGACTTCCCAGGGCCTTGTTTGGTTTCGGGTGGGGTTGGATCCATTTGGATCTAACCAAATATTTTATTCACTTCACTATCTTATTTATCATTATTTTATTAATTCTATTTTTTTTATTATAAATTTTCTCATCAATCATTCAACATCAACAAATAAAATAATATTAATCAATTCACTTTATTCACCCACTACATTATTTAATTAGGAAAAATTAGGTATAAGTCCACTTTTTCCCTCTTAATTAAGCATTAATCCACACATCTTTTTTTAGTTGCAAAAATGACAAATAATTTCAGACGGACCAAATTACCCTTATCTACACGCGCGCTGTTTCTTCTTCCCCGCTCCATTCTTTCAAAAAGCTTACGAACGCGGAGTAAAAATGGTGAGCAAATGACAAATTTCTCATTTTTTTCCATGTCTAAACGCAGATTTGCAGGCCATCCGGTGCATCAATTGGAGATCTACTGCGAGTTGCCTGAGCTGAGGCGGTGTGTCGATTGGAGATCACTGACGGGTGTCGCCTTGTGTTTATGAAGCCGTTGGTCTGGTGGTCCGGGAAGTTTGTTCTACACAGATCGCCGTTGGTCTGGTGGTTAGGTGATTGGATAAAAAGCTCACAGAAGAGAGCAAATCAAGAAATAGAGTCGAAAAGATGCTAAAATACCTGATGAAGAAGCTGAATTCGTTGAATCTGTCATATGCTTTTGAAGAAGAAGGTGATCGTTCTTCGGCCTTATTGGAGAATAGTGAAATTTCCTCTGAATCGTCTTCTTCTGATAATTCTGATAATTCTTGCAAGGGACCAATGGGATGCGAAGTTGGAGGGAGAGTTTTCAGAAATTCGATCTCATATTCTGTATGGCTTGATTCATAGCAACGGATATGGCCATTTGTTATGCATCAATGGACTTAGAGATGAAAATGGTTTTTTCAGTGGCTGTGAAACTGATGTGATGAACTTCTGGGATCGTATTTGCAGTGTTTGAATACGAGGTTATAGTGAAGCTATGTCATTAGGTGCTACTTTTGAGGATATTTGAAATATGAAATCTGAAATTTATACCAACTTTTGCAGGAAAATCTCGATTATCACTCTTTCAAGAAGGGATCAATGGAGTTGAGATTACTTCATGTTCTTGCATTTGGGCAGACAAGGTTTGGTAGATTGGGTTACATGTTTGGTGCTAGGAGTTCCGGGGTGACAAAGGAGGATATTCAAGCAGCTACAAAGTATTTAAGCTCAGTAACCCTTGAGAGGATGATTGATCGTCTGAAGAACAAGTCTCAGATAAAAAAATTGAACATGATCTGTTGCAAGTACAGAAAAATGAGCAAGACCCCTTTGATGACAATTGGCGATTTCTTTAAATTTTTGCTTAGGTTCAAATGCAGGAATCAACTGTTAATGAAACTTCATTGGTGATTGAATGTGTTATTTCAAAATACACAAGTTTTTTTGGGTGTTAGTGTGATTACATTATTGTCCAAATGATTTTTAGTTTATGGTTTGTTTCCGTTTTAATCCATAAAGGAATATAGATTGTCGGTGTTGTTGTAAAGCTATTTGGGACCATGAATATATTGTTGAGCCAGAACTATTTTGGAGTCCTCCTTAGTGTTAGTAGGATTATGAATACATATAAGGATGTTCAAGTTGAAATGAGTGGATTATCAATGATATTTTGAAGTAGCTTGAGGTTTTCAAAATATATGCCATGTTTTGCATTTCAGCCTGGAGTTTGGAAAGTTGAGCAATGTGGTTGTAAATAAGTGACCTGAAGTTTAGAACAAGTTTTGTGCTGGAGAGCATCGTTAAAGGGAAGAATGAATCATTTCCCGGGTCCCTAGTACTGGTTTCGACATTAGAGACACCAAAAAGAGCTGTCTCGAAAGCTTTTTATGCAAAGTTCATGGGCCAAATACAGCACGGACCACCAATTCGAAGAGCAATAGTGGATGAGATCGGTTTAGCACTACAAGATCATGTATCTCCCAAACATAAAGATCAACATGTAGTCACTTGAATTAAGCCTTAAATGATCTGACGTCGACATCATGTTCGATATTAATCTTTGTTGGCTCCGTTTGTTTTGGGGTGGAGTTTTTTTGGGAGTTTTTTAGATAAAGTGATTGAAGTAATGATTAGAGAGTTGATGTGGTAAAATAAAGTAGAATAATGATTGGTGTAGATTATGAAATGATTGGTGAAATAAAGTAGAATAATGAATAAAATAATGGTAAAAAATGTAATAAAGTTGATAAAGTGAAATGATGAGAGATGATTTAATATTTTTTTATTTGTAGTTAAAGATTTGATTGGTGGGAGAATTGTAAGAAATGATTGGTGATGTGATGGAAAAAAAACTCCCAAAAAAACATATTGCAGAACAAACACAAGCACATATGACTTATATGATAGTGTTAGTGGTATTGTATGCCTTATATGAGCCTTATATGATATTGTGTCCCATGAATTAAGCCTTAAATGAGCCTTATATGAGCCAGATATGTGTGCCTTGAAGTAGTCACTTGAATTAAGCCTTAAATGAGGCGATATCGATCTCGATCATCATTGCGACATCGATCTTGTGTTAG
Organism: Gentiana macrophylla; assembly: GCA_026214975.1. Lineage (NCBI taxonomy): Eukaryota > Viridiplantae > Streptophyta > Magnoliopsida > Gentianales > Gentianaceae > Gentiana > Gentiana macrophylla. Next base: position 6,779,862 of record CM047814.1, on the reverse strand, counting down.
TGTAAATGCTACGATTAAATTCGGCTTTCAAATACTACGTCGAAAATGTATTAAATGAGGTCTCAAAATGAAGATAAAAAGAAATATGAACTTTGGTGAAATAATTTTGATAATCGGTGTTCTAAATCAAAAGTTACGGTCGTTTATAAGAAAAACGCTCCGGTTAATGCAATTTTTTTTCCGGCTTTCAAAATTTACGTCGGAACGGTATCGTATTTGTGCTCAAATTAAAGAGCAAAAAAAAATGAATTTTGGTGAAAAAATTTCGATGATCGGAATTATAAATCAAAAGTTACGGGTGTTTGAAAAAGAAAACAAATAAAACATAAGCCAAACATGTACCAAACCTTACCCGGCGTGTCAAACGGCCCAAACCCAGCGCGACTATTATTAAGGGGTATTTTTGTCCGTTTGAAATTTTTTTTGTCCTTTTTACAACTAAAAAAAGGAGTATGCCATATTTATTTATTTTGTAATTAAAAAAAGATTTTTCCCTCAATCTCTCATTTTATTATTACTTTTTCAATATAATATTTCATTAAAATTTCTCTCACCAATTATTTCTTCAACCACACAAATTTCAATACAATATTTCAACTTTATAGTCTTCCTAAAAAAAACTTTATAATTATTATTTCACTATATTTTATTTTATTTTCTCCTTTTTGAATCCATACCCCAATCCAACCCGAAATCAAACAGAGCCAGGGTTTTTAAAATATCAAAATGGGGTTTACAAAAGGGTCAACCATAGCAGCAAACTAGACTTATGTTATAGTTTTTATTGCAGACTTTTACAATGTCAATCAATCAATCCAACCTGAGATACAATCTGACTTTTACAATGTCATAGACCAATCCTTTTTCGGTTATTCTAGTCCGGGAAGTTTTTGCGTAGTGTGTACTACATAGATGCACACGCTGCGTGCTTGTGATTATGTCCACACGCGATTTTATCTCTGTGCACTTAATCGTGTGGTTCGGATCGTCTTGCGTCGGATGATGCACTCACGTGAGTGCACACTATACAAAAACTTCACTTCTAGTCCAGAGTTCCCCGTGATACCCGTATAGGGGCGACCGTAGGAATTTTGATATGATGGTCAGAAATTTGTTATTTTTTTCCGCATCACACATATATTTGAATATATTCAATTCTAGATATGCAATTATGGGACAAAAATAATCTCTATTATTTATACATAATATTTTTATTTTTAAGGGTCGGTCGTGCCCCTAAAGCACAAGGTAGAGCCGCCCATGCTTACGAACACAATTCCAGACTTGACAATGAAATCAAGAAAAACGAAAACATAACCAGCAAAAACGTGCATGAAATTGCAACAAAACCGCATCCGAATAATTAAAGAAAGAATCTTCATCAAAGAACATCCCTCATATTGATACTATTACTCTGAATTCTCTGTACTTATAAACCTTATATATCTAGTAAAAATAACCTTTGAAAACAGAGAAAAATAAACGAAACGCCCCAAAAGAGCGGCTCAAAGTAGGAGACCATGCATAAAGGTCTATATTTTATCAATGTCTTCATCTTCAAAATCAACGTAGTCATCATGCTGAAAGTCAAAGTCGTCTTCGTCATCGACACCACCGACCCTAATCTCATTGAGTCTAATGTTCTCAGGCAACTCACCGTATGCCTTCAACAACCTTGCTTCGTCCGGCATATACTTCAGAATCACATCAGCCTTGACATCCTATATTGAAAAAAGAATCAATACACACACAACCATATTTTGTTAATTCAAACCAGAATCTCATTTTCTTTCCACCTGACAACAACCCTTTCACTTTAGAACTAGACACAACAGTGTTTCGAACCTGGCATGCATGATCACACCATCAACAATAAAACCGACTAAAAAGTCGAGCTAAAAATCCGTTTTCACTTCAGTTCTAACATTGTTGACAAGTCCATAGTATTAAATGCGGTGCTAAGAACACGACAAAATGGCGGGAATTCACAACAATCAAATCACACAATTGATCGATAGCGGAAGAGTCGATTATCACTACTAGAAAATCGATTGTTGACAAATTGATGGTACTAATACTACGGTGTCAAAACAACAATAAACCCGTGAAAATTCGATTTTAGAGATAAGAATCAACTTTCTCCACCAGCAAAAAGTCGATTGTTGACAGGCCAATCGTACTGAGGTGAAAAAAAAAACAGTATAATTAGTTTGATGCAAGTGGTTAATTTGATGTGATCAAACTAAAGACTTTTTTTTTTTTTTTTTTTAATTTTAAAATTTCCTGAACCCAAATCGTGTATAGAACAGAAATTAGGCATCAATTTTTTTGAGGAATTTCCGAAATCGATAAACCAATTCAACAAAAACAGACATCAATATATACAAAAACAATCATCAAAGCATAAAAAGGTTTTAAATTTACAACTGATTTAAATAAATTACAGTAAAAAACTGACCTGATAATCACGGAGGCCGACGAGGATGATATCTCCGTTGGCGATCCAAACCTTCTTATGCATCTTACCACGGATATGAGACATCCGTTTGGTACCGTCGATACACATAGCTTCACATCGACCATTACCGAGCATACGAAGGACCTGAGCATACTCCTGTCCATCTTCCTTGAAAACGAGCTCTCTCTTCTCATCATCCGCCTCGTTCTTTCCTCTCTTCCTGTTCTTTCCTCCCTTTCCCTTGTTCTTCGGCATCTTTCTTCTTCTTCCTTTAACCCTAATTCCGCCTCTTCTTCCTTTATATAGGTCATATTATGTCGGTTTAGTTTTTTCTCTTCTTTTTTTTATGTAAGGAAAATATTAGGTCGGTTTAGTATAATTTAGTAGTAGTAGTATTAAGTCCGTTTGATTTATAAAAATAATAACTTAAATCAAACGAGAACATTTTGAAAACCATGCTCTCGGGCTCGTTTGAGTCCATAAAACGCCTTTTTGAAGTGATACATTTTACTTTCTTGTCCAAAAATATATTCTGTAGGTTGATCCTCATAAACTTCTTCCTCAAGAACATCGTTAAAAAAAGACGATTTCACATTTAATTGATAAATTTTCTACGAACTTTGAGCAGCAAATGAAAGAACCACACGAACTGTATCAAGTCTTGCAACAGGAGCGAACACCTCAAAATAATCAATACCTGCCTTCTTCTTGTATCCTTTTGCTACAAGTCTGACTTTATAGCGATCCACCTCTCCATTGGCGCCTATGTACTTCATTTTGTACACTCATTTTACACCAATGGGTTTGTTTCCTGGTGGAAGGTTAGTCAGCTCCCAAGTATCATTCTTCTCATTTGAATTAATCTCATTATTCATGGCTTGTATCCAGTAATCGTTTTTTGAAGCTTCTACAAAGCTAACTGGATCACAATCTGCAAACAAAGCGAAATTAACAATCTCTTCATCAGACATGTCATTATCATTTCCAATGACATAATCCTGCAATCGAGCTGGTAACTGTCTTTGTCGTTGTGGACGACTAGACGAAGATTCAGTGACAATTTCCTCTCTTGGTGGTTCTGTTTGTTGTGTACTAGAACCAACAACTGGAATAGAAGCATTGCTTGGTTTTTCAACTTGCTTAGGTGACCAATCCCAAGCTTCCTGTTATTCAAATATAACATCCTTGCGGATAACAACTTTTCCTGTTACCGGATTAAACAACTTAAAACCTTTTGTTCGATGAGAATATCCAATAAAAATACACTTTTCAGATTTATCATCCAATTTCTTTCTCAAAACATCATGAACATGGGCATAAGCAATACAACCAAACAATATTTGGTTTTCTCCCTGTCCAGTGTCCATACCTCATACGGGGTTTTTCCACTTGGTACACCTCTGGTAGGACACCTGTTTAAGACATAAAAGGCACAACCAACGACCTCTTCCCAAAGAGACTTAGGCATTTTCTTATAATGCATCATAGACCTAACCATGTCCATGACCGTTCTTCTTTTCCTCTTTGCCACTACATTCTGCTGAGGAGTATATATGGCAGTCATCTGATGTTTGATTCCATTATTGATGTAATTCAATATTATGATACATTTCACTATGATTTTAGCCTATTTTCCCGTGATTTTAATAGTATTTTTGCATTTTCGGGCATCAATTTGCATGTTTTTCATAAGCATACAATAAGTAGTAATTTGTATTAAAATAAAGTAGTTTTTATAGTACTTATGGGTCATTAGGACCAATCTATTTTAGGCGGGTTTATGCTTGATATTTTTGGTGAGTCATTGCTGGATCTTAGGTTGAGCAAGCCTCGGGAGAGATGATATTGATATTGACAAGACGCGTTTGTACGGTGCGAAGCGTGTACCCGAAGCCGTGGAGTTTTTACGGGTCAATTGTCTCGGGCATTTCTACTCACAGCTGACTTAAAGCGACATTTTACCCACCTTAGTGGCATAATTCGGTTTGGACACATTCACGAGAGTTATAGATCTCTGAACAAGCTTTCTAACGCATCTTTAATCGCTCAAATCGGAGGTTTACACGCACAGTTATGGTCAATTTTCTGAAGACAGACTAGTACCGAACCACCTGTCGGGCCGAACTTCAGGCAGCTCAGCTCATTACACGTTTTTTCACCACAACTATAGACTCATCTCCCCCTTCCCCCAAACCCTTAGAAGCCACACTAATCCATTAGAGACCTTTGGGGAGGTCACTCTAACACAAAAACAATATAATTAACGGATTGTAATAGCTAGATAGTAGGAATCTCATGGTGTTCTTCTTCAAGCTTCTTCTTTTCTCTATGGGTGTAAGATGAATGCTTGCACTTGGAAGAGATGGAATCAATGAAGATGGATTTTAATGGGTAATCTTTTATATTGCTTATTGTTCTTTAAATTCATTTTGATTTGTGTTAGTTTTAGTTAGATTTGTACCCAGATTTTTCATCTTTGGAATGGTGTAAAAACCAATTTGGAGAAGATGAAAATGAAGTGTAGAGATATAAGCCAAGCGATGTGAATTGTGATATTGTAATTTCTTGTGATTTGTAGGAATGATTTTTTAGATTTCAAAAAGATATCTTTCTTGTTATGGCGGTTTCATAACGGTTTACTTCCTTTCCCTGCACAATTATGCAAGTTTGGTATTCATGGTCCATTCAAGTGTGTCTTCTGTGTTGCTGTTGAGACAACTACACATGTCTTCTGGATATGCCAACATGCTCAGCAGGTATGCCTTCATTTTCAAGATATTTTGCACTTTAAGCCTCAGTTGGACAGTTGGAAACATTTCAAGGCATCTTGGTTTTATAATTCTATTAGGGGGTCACTTGGCAAAATTTTGAGAACTTTGCTCTATTTTATTGTATGGGGCTCTGGAAAAGTCGAAATGCTGTCCCGTATGGAACATCCCAAGTTTTTGCTCAAACTTGTATTCAGGATATCAAACAAAATATCGTCTTTGCTTCTAACATCATGCAGCTTTATCAAACTAACATAGAAGATGAGATTTTGGTGAGCAGTGGGCTGGTACACTGTTTTGCTGCCCCCCGTAGGAAACTACGCTTAATTAAATGGAACCTACCTTTGGATGGGCAAATCAAGATCTATTGTGTCGGATCATACATAGGTAATCCTGGCATTGCAGGTGGGGGTTTCGTTATTCGAGACTGTACCGGTAAAGTTCTTCAAGCTGGTTATGAAGCATGCAGAAATTCGAGCCTTGAAAAGTGGTATTGATTGGTGTGAGAACAAAGACCGATTCTCTATACATGTGGAGGTTGACTCCCAGGTGCTAGTGAACATGATTCTTGGTCTCCATGCCATTCCATGGAAATATTGGGATGAGATCACTGAACTGCAACATCTTGTTAACGCGTACCATTCCATTCCATGTTCACCGAGAGGATAATGCTGTGGCAGATCACTTAGCTAAATTGGGTAGCACTTCCTAATCTGCAATGGAGCTGGATTGCCTCAATCTTCCCGGTGTTGTCGGACTTCTTGTTTTGCGGGATATTCTTCAACTGCTTGTGCTCAGAGTTAATTGATCATCTTTTTCCTGATGACGTAGATCAAGTGATAATAAAATACTTGAACACCATAAACCAATACTAGCAAGAGGACTAGGTCCATCGTAGTATAACTATATCGAATCAAGGTCGATCCCACAGGGAACCAATTGTGGGTCATTTATATACAAACAATTAATCATCCATGTCAAGGACACAAAGCGGTCTACGACCAACGAAAGACAAGAAAGATAAAGGACTCGACTCGACACAACACATAAACAACGTAATTAACCTCCCCAATTATTATGTTATCGTTTGGATCTAGAGATTCTATATAATTAAGCTAGACTCGACAACTATTAATCCAATTCGTATTTCTTTTATATTGGCTACAAGAGTCATCCCCTAAACTAGATCTAGCTCTGGGTAGGCCATCTAGATCACTGTGCTACATTACGTGACTTCGCTTCGTAGGCCTCCATCTCATATAACTTGCACGCTTACAAAACTAGGGATGCCTATTAACCGTATTCCTCACCTAGGCAACATTCCTGTGGTTAGGCATACTTCCTAAGTGATCGCATCAGTCTCTGTCCCATTAACACTAACTTCGTAGGTATCATGTTAATCTATGATGTATGCATAACTAGGTGCATGCAATTCCCGAATACAGAACAGATCTAGATCTCGCTGAAAGTCCCGGAAGATCAATTCATGAGCCGACCTAGGAGCCCTATATTGGTATTTCCTAATAATACGCTAATTAAAACAGACGAGCAACGTAGCCGTAGCCATACCTACTAAGATCAGAAATTCTAGGTGGGCAATCACACCATAAAGACGTGGCTAGATTGACGCGGCGAAGACCTAAATCTTAGCGTTTCTACATACGTAACGGATAAAATAGAGATTCATAAAGAAATTATATAGATCTACTAAAAACACGATTGTTGATCAAAATAAAGTCATACATAGGTCACGAGACATAGGCGTGGGCGTGTGGATCCTTATAGACGAGGAATCCCCACTGCCTCACGTCGTAATCCTAGATCTACATCGTTTAACTAAGAACAAACAATCTCAAACGATAAACAATAATTGGGGACTTAATTATAAAGAACTAAGAAGAAATAAATACAAGAACTTACATAAAAACCATTCTGAGGAAAACTGAGAACTTTATTATAATTCGAGAGAAGTGTGTAAGGTGTGTTTTTGCTAATGAACTAGTACAAGTATATATAGGAGTAAAAATTCGCATGGGATAAGCCTGAAACGATCTAAAATAGGTTTCCTAAATCCAAATAAAGTCTAAAAACGCGTTAGGATAACTCCAAGTCGATCCGGTGGCTTTAGGGAACTCGCTCCCAACGAGCTGAGCACTTGCTGCCAGCGAGTCCATCAACTTTTGATTGGCTCGCTGGCTCTTGTCATTCCTTACTCATCTTTTCACGCTGATCCGGTATTTATCTTCAACGCACTCCGAATTTTCTTCGATTTATCTTGAGATTTAATTCATCCATTTGTAATTATCCTCCAATTTATCTCAATCTACAAAATAAATATTTATTGCACAGTAAATCGTATTTAAATGATAAAAACGGATAAATACCAAATTATATTCTATTAATCACATAACATTAAATAATCATTATAAACATGTGATTTAACATAAAATATATATTATTAGGCTTGATTTAAGGATAATGTTGATGACTTTTACGAGTATATTTTGACCGTCATCATTTCCTCATTGGACGCACTCTTTATTGAATAAATGGAGAGTGCAAACAGGCTGATGCAACTCCTCTCACCGTCATCTCAAGTTTGGATTCTGACATTGCTTTGCAACTCTGATCTCAGCTTTGGTTTTGATCTTATGTGGAGTTTGGCGAGTTAAAGCTCCAACCCCTGAATGATTGGAAATCTGAAAAAAGTCGAGCTGCCACTATAAACTCATAACTATTCTTTTAAACCCTTAGGTAGATTAGGAATGAATAAAAGTAGCTGGATGAAGGGACGAGCTTTTTTCATCCCACCGCACCCTTAGGCTTGAAACCGATGGTTGTGGAAAGGTTTGTTTTTACTCGTTGCTGATTCTAGTGAAGTAGGTTAGGATTGAGTCGGAGATAACAACAAAAGGAGTAAGTGACTAGTCAATTTGAGGTCAGAATTGAACAGAGAGGTTGAGTAAAGAGTTCATAAGAGAAGTACATAGAAATCTGGGGAAAAGAAGCCCCGGTAAACCCTAGGTTACCTACGGTTTATCGAGGGTTAATTTTTCAGAATCAGTATCAGTTTCAGTTCCTATTATCATCCAGGATGGGTCCAAATCTTAACCGATCTGTCCTTCGTCCCGGTGGTTATCAGAGTATCTATAGAGATGCTAACCCCTTGATAGACGGGGTTGAGCAATTTCATTCTTTAGCAATCTACGAGTCGTTCCGAGGGCATTGGAACGCAAGACCTACTGCTCGAGAACGGGGCGTGGAATTGGAAGATTACGGAGATATCTTGCCACGAGCCTTGCACGAACAAGACATTTTGGACATGGCCGAGGCACCGTCACGGTTCAATGCCACGGTGGTATGGGAATTTTATGCTTATATTTCGCATAAGTATTATTGCCCCGTGGTGTTAGAGTTGACTTTTCTATTGAGCGGATCAATGAGTATTATGAGGTTCGCAACCCACCGGTGGGCCCGGATGAGTAAACATCCTCGAGAAACATTGAAGATTTAGAGAGGATGAACATGATAGCTGAATTCTTCGGGGTGCAATTGAAGCACAATCCTGCTGGAGCACCCACAATCTTCCAGGAAAATAAGCTATCCTGGGATATGAAGGTGGTTAATCGGTTTGTCTGTGCTCGACTTCTGCCGACCAAGCACACGGTGTCTGTCACACCAAGGAGGGCAGAGTTGATGTTCTACCTGGAGCAGGGATCTCCAGTCAGCATTGGTCTTCTGATGCATAGCCGTATTCACGAGCTTGCCGCCACATCTGAGCGCGAGCAGTTGCCGTACGGACCGATGATTGATATGTTCGCTTTGAAAAATGAGGTCAAAGTTCTGGTTAGTGATGAGTGGGAATACCTTGAGCCGATGATTAGTTCACAGTCAGTTTCAAGAGGGCAAAGACGGGTTGGACGAGCAGAGAGAGAGCGTACTCCGGTCCTCGGAGCACCTCGGACTCAGAGAGCCTTGCTAGAGGAGCACTCTCGAGAGATTGTGAATCTACATCGCAAGAAGGACATGATCATAGACTTCCTAGGAGTTTCTCATGTTACGTCACCACCTAGGACTGCCCCTCGTTATAGAGCATCCTCTTCTACAGCTGCTGCCTCCAGTTCTGGACCACCTCCCGGCTTTAAGCCTAGAGATGACTGGGAGGGTTATTCTGATGAGGATTTCTTTTTATTGTTGTTATTTTCCATTTTTATTTCCTATCTAGTTGATGTTGCAGAATTTTATTAATCTAATGATTTTGATGGCTTAAATTGTTTGGAGTTCATTATTTTCTCTTTTACTGCCGCCATATTGTTATACGGTTTCTTGTCACCACTATTCTTCTTGGTTTGTTTTAGTTGCTTAGTGCAGATTCTTCATGGACTACTTACATGAGCCTAATGATATATACGAGACGATCCGATTCTTCTTTGGTTCCACCCTTAGCTGAAGCTAAGTTCCTTTTCATTTTTCATTTTTCACTTTACACATTGGGGACAATGTTTCGTTTATGTGGGGGGAACGGAACGTCACTTAGCTTCTTAGCACTATATTCCATAAATTACGTGATTATCTTGATTCTCTTTGATGCACGATTCACCCCTTAGACTTTGATTCATTTCGACAAAATTTTGAAAAAATATGATGTTTATTATCTTTTCGAGTTAATTGACTTCATCTTTGTTTCACGATGCACAAGTAAGAGTAAATTCCCACTTCTGAAGTAGTGGCGTATTAAACATATATTCTATTATGAGCCACCATTTTAAGAACGTATAACTCACTTCCCTTGGTGTGTAGTTGATAGCATATTGCTTTGACTAGATCTAGTTGACCCTGGCTTCATCACGAATCATGTTTTACCAACGCTTATAAAGGCATAGGAATTTCGGATTTGGTAGTTTATCATGAGTGGGTCCGTGAGGATAGATAAATCAATGTGAGTTCACCCACTAAGAAAGAGAAGTGCATTGAAATATATACATCTATAATCTCTTTGGCTAAATCTGAGTCGATGGAGCGTAAAACACACGACTTTTGCATAGACCGATAAACGCGAGCGTAAGAGTAATATATACTCGGTTCTCGATCCACCTTTCCAGCTAATTTAATTAATAAATAACATGTTCGAGACTGGTTAGTTCAACTACGGGTTGACGTAATGTGAGATTGTCTGCATTACTAAGCGGTTGTGAAAGTTATTGCACACAAACATTGGCTCATGACGTGAATAGTTTTAATACGTTACTGATGGATATGAGTGGCATGATCTTGATCTTGACTTTGTGAGGCATAATTGTTTTTAATTAACTTGTGTACTGATCAGAGTTTTGTTTTCTTTTCGCCTTTTTGCTCAGGACGATCAAAAGCTAAGTGGGGGGTAGTTGATAACGCCCTAAATGGTACCAATATTTATACCCTTATTTACCCCGAATTCTGCTCAAGAGAGGTGATGTATGAAAAATATATGATCAAATTATAAGACTTTTTATTATTATATTTATGATATTTTAGTATAATTTCATATAAATGCATTAAAAACTTATAAAAATCATAGTAGTTATAATTAGATGCATAAGTTATAGAAACGATAAAAATGATAGTTTTTTGTCGATTTACGTTTGGTGTTTTGTTAAGTTTGTTGCGAGATCGATGTTTACCGAGATCCCAAAATATGACATACTTTGAAGTATAAATCATGAGTTTTTGTGGGATAAAAGATTATGCAAAAATCTAACAACTTTGAACAGATCAACTGTCTTTAATGTTTCTACCGTAACTCATCTTCAACGGACATTTGATCTAACTTAGAGGCATTTTCAGAGAAAAAGTCCTTGACGAAAGTTGTAGGCCTTCAAAAGAGCTTTCCAACGAATATCAAATCATGTCAATCTGAGGTCTACAGCTCGAGATAGGTTTTTACAAACATCAGATATGTTGTATGTCCGCACGCATGGAGAAGGCCGAATATTGCGTAAAAATCTCAAACCGGGCCCACAAATCTCTGACAAGGGAATATATACTGTGTAGCCGGCACGCGCCGGTGGTGGTCCGGCACGCGCCGGCCTTGTGGTACACTCTATAAATACCCCTCAAATGCAACCATTTTGAGATGTACCAAGGCATATATCTTTCTTCTATATGTCTCTATAGTTTCGTTTTGTTGTTTTTAGTTAAATAAAAGTCATAAACGGCACTCTGCCGAATAATGCTTGTAGTAGTATAAAGTATCGTTATAATGCTTAGAGGATGTATCAAGGCTCATTGATGTCAAGGAGTTGCTATTTCCGGAGGATACAACTCAAATGCTTCGATTGTAACCTGGTAACTTTTCTAATGTATTTATGTTTATGTAGTATTTGTAGTATCTATATATTACTTATAATGATATTAGGCTAACTTAGTATCTAGCCAAGATATGAAATTGGATTAGTATTATCTTTTTAGGGAAATGGATGATGACTATACTAAAAATTGGATAAAAATCGGTTATAATGAATCTCTTTCTATATTCGTATTGAATTAGCTACTTGATATGAAAGAATTCATAATCTAATTATGAATTGACGCCTCGTAGTTAGGTTGTGAACTCGTTAATAGAAAGACCGGAGGGTAAAATTGGCCGAGTGAAAGCGTGACAACGGAATCCGATTTCTAAACCGGGGTAGATTTGTTTCGGGAGAAACAAACTCTTATTGAAATATGTACTCGAGAGATTATTACGTTTAATTCATTTGTTTAATTGACATGCCTTAAAATTGGCCGAATGACAAAACGGGAGTGACCCATGCTTGAGGATGACCTTGGACAAATGATTGGACATATGACAATTTCAGATGCTCGTGTGAGAATGAATTGTTTAGTTTAGGAGTGCACCGTTTTCGTATAATTGATTTAACTTAAAATAAAGATCGAGCATATCCAATTCCACTAAAAAGATATAAGGATTCAATAACATATTCTTGGCTAGTCTATAATTATAATATCTATCTCCCTCCCTTAGATATTGTTTTGGTACCTATATATACTTATATCTATATATATATATGTATTGCTATATATCTATATATATATTTATATACTTATATATATCTGTTTTAGTTTTATGCTTTGTTAGTTTAGAGTTTGGTTGGATGATAAAATTGCGACTTAGATTGAGATAATAACAGTTTCTTGGTGTTTAATCACACGGTGAATTACCAAGTTTTCCTGAGGATCGACACACGACTCATCACTCTATCACTACAATTTGACCCGGTACAATCGCCGGTAAGGATTGATAGCATAGAAAGGTCCGTCGACTTAATGGCGCCGTTGCCGGGGAACGACGCTAATTCATTGTGTTCGAATGATTTCTACTTATATTAACTCAAAAGTCTCGAGGATAAGTCAACACTCTTCTTACCCCATTTCTATTTTCTTTTTTCGTTGGTACTTACCTAATAAGTAAGTTACCAATCTTTACTTTTATCAATTTCAACTATTTTCGGTTTTCGTTAGTTGATGACCGAAAGAGTAAGGCCCCACTTACTCCTTATAAGCCTGACATAGATACTTACGAAAGCGGTTAAGCAGAGAGAAAGGAAACAAGGTCATACTGGTCGTGAAATCCTGACGGAGGATCATCATCAAATCAAAATACTTAAAATGGTCGAAAACAAAGATGAAACACTGAACAAGGCTAGATCATGCTCAAGGGCATGGCCAAAATCTTAATCGGATCTACCAATACCAAATAACCAGAATAGAAATAATCAAAATCGGAACCAGAACAATCGTAATAATAACCCACCAAATCCGAGACCTATTTGTGATCAGACCTTAAGAATAAACCAGACTAATAATCCAGTTCGTTTACCCAATGAAGGAGCAAATAATTTTGAAATAAAATCTCATCTTTTTGGTCTAATTGACGCAAGAGCCCAATTTCTAGGAGAGGATGATGAGGATCCACATCACCATCTCTATCTTTTCGAAGAATTGTGCAATACAGCCAAAAGCCAAGGTGCTCATCGTGAATTAACAAGGATGTCTATGTTTCCTTTTTCTTTAAAAGAAAGAGCACGAGATTGGTTTATGTCACTCCCACATCATTCATTGACTAGTTGGGAGGAAATTCAAACCGAGTTCTTAAAGCAGTATTTTACTCCGGGTAGAAATTTGGAATTAAAGGTCGAAATTGCCAACTTTAGACAAGGATCTGAAGAAACGCTTGGGAATGCGTGGGAGAGATTTAAAAAGTTGCTAAGATCTTGTCCCGATCATGGTTATTCCTTAGAAATGCAAATCCAACTTTTCTGTCGTAAATTAAGGAAAGATTCACGTGCAGATGTAGATCATGCATGTGGTGGATCGTTAATGATGAGTGAAGCTCAAATAGTTTACGATGCTATAGAAAAGATTTCCAAAATAACAGAATGTGGGAAACCGGTTCTAGCACCAGGAAAGTAGCATTTGCAGGAGAATACACATCGAATTACGGAAGTTCTAGCACACTTGGAGAATTTGAGTAGAAAGTTTGACAACCTACAAGGCTAGTAGGATCAGAAAATCGAAACTATCATACCAAATGACTACTCAAATCATGATAATGTGTCATTAGGGATAGAAGAACCGGAAGGATACTCAAGGAAGAGGTGAGTTTTTACAACAAAGATAGAATTTGAACAACGCGTATTCAAACTCCTTTAATGCTATTAGAAGAGAGCACCCAACTTTAAGATGGTCTGAAAACCCTAATAAGCCAGGACAACCGCCATATCCAGTTCAGTATAAGAATCCATATAGTAATCAAGTTCATCAAGGAAATACATCAAATCGTAACCTACAATCGTTACTTCAAATCTTATCCACAACATACTACTCAAACTATACCAGTCACCCAAAGTTCAACCCAACTCAAGGAGTTGATAAATGGGATAAATTAATGGGTGTAGTATCTACTCAAGCTCGTAATATAGAAACTATGATAACTTCTATAGTTCGGTCTCTAAGGATATGACTATGTTGAAAACTTCGTGGGTGGACATGATACGAGAAATGAGAACTATAGAAGCATCGTTAAGAATATGGAAGATCATTTGAGTAGAGAAGGAGAACGTAACAACAAGTAGACCTCCAGGAGGATTACCAAGTAATACTGAAAGAAACCCGAGAGAGGTAAAAGCTGTGATTACGAGAAGTAGGAAATATTGTGAAGATACTGGAGCAGAAAACGCAGGAAACAATGAGATAGAAAATGATTTAAATAGTAATATCATAAAGGAAAAGGACGAACTTGAAATTACTGATGAAGAGGAAGAAATTATCGAAGAATTCTTAAAACAGAATAATGTTGAACCGGAAATTGAAGGCGAAAAATGGGTAAAAGTCCATAGAATTCTGAAAGATCCTATGGATAAGGACCTGAGAACCCTATTTAAGGAACATGTCAGAGAAAATCAGGGAGAAAAACAGGAAGATTTAAAAGTAACTGAGAAGGATAAAGTTGATACAGGGGATGTTTTAAAGGAAAAATCTCAAGATAATGAAACTTGGCGATCAAGTAATACTCAAGGATTCAAGGAAAAAGGAAAAGAGAAAATGACTTCAGAACCTAAGGTTATAGACTTAGAATCTTTGCCTTATCCACCGAAAGATCAAATTAAAAGATAAAACCGATAAGAAATATGCTCGCTTCCTTGACACTTTTCGTCATATTCATGTCAATATCCCTCAATAGAAGCTTTAGTCAACATGCCCGCCTATGGAAAGTTTCTTAAATATATCCTATCTAATAAAAAGCGATTAGAAGAATATGAGAATATATGCCTTAATGAAGAATGTTCTCGCAATACTTCAATCGACTACCTCCTAAACTTAAAGATCTGGTAGTTTCACTATTCCATGTGAAATTGGAGGATTTCTGCTTTAGAAAGTATTGTGTGATCTAGAGCAAGTATCAATCTCATGTCTTTATGAGGATTATAAGAAACTAGGAATAGGAGAGTTTACGAATCTTCAAATGACCCTTCGGATGGCGAGATAGATCAATTAAACATCCTAAGGGAATAATCGAGGACGTGTTGGTTAAAATTGATAAATTTTACTTCCCATGAGACTTTGTAATAATGGAAATGGAAGAAGGATATTCAAATACGCCAATTATTCTAGGTCGACCATTTCTAGCTACAGGAAGAACTTTGATAGATGTTCAAAAAGGTGAACTAATACTTTGAGAGTTAATGAGGATAAAGTTTCATTCAATATCTTCAAAGCTATAAACCATCCATACAAAGAACCGTAATCATGTTCTTTTATAGATGAATATTCTACTATCTCGGGATGCCAAATCTAAAGATTATGAAAATAAATTAGAAGAATGTTTGGCATTTTCTATCTATAAAGAAGATGAAAATGATAATTGAAATGAAAGAAGTAATCCTTTATTTAGATAAAGGAGGGTTTGTTAAACATCCATGGCATCAAAATTTGAAATTGGAAATGGAAGGACCGAGTTTAAAACCATCAAGAGAAGATCCACCAAGGAATGCTGGAGTTGAAACCACTCCTTCGAATTTGAAATATGCTTTTCTTGAAAATGATAATCATTACCTATTATCATTTCATCAACCTTAACAAAAGAACAAGAGGATCAATTATTAAGAATGTTAAGACAACATAAGAAAGCTTTTGGATGGACAAGTGGCGTATATCAAGGAATTAGCCACAAATTTGTGTTCACAAGATTATTTTGAATGAAGAAGCTAAACCTTGTATTCAGCCACAACGCCGCCTCAACCCGAATTTGCAAACAATTGTTAAGAAAGAGGTCATTAAGCTATTAGAAATGGGAATAATCTTTCCCATATCGATAGTGAATGGGTAAGTCCGACTCAAGTAGTTCCAAAGAAAGGAGGTTTCACGGTAAAAGAAAATGATAAAATGAATGGATTCCGACAAGGGAAATTACAGGATATCGAATGTGTATTGACTTTCGAAAACGAATGATCATACTAAAAGGATCATCATCCACTTCCATTCATCGTGCGTGATGTTGGAAAGATTGAGTGGACATAAGTATTCTTGCTTTTTTAGATGGTTATTCGTGTTATTTACGAATATTCATTGCAAAGGAGATAGAGAAAAACTACTTTCACTTGTCCCTATGGAACTTTTGCTTATAAAAGAATGCCGTTTGGATTATGTAATGCACCTGCTACATTTCAAATATGTATGATGGCAATATTTTCTCGATATGGTCGAGAAATTCTTAGAAATCTTTATGGATGACTTTAGTGTTTATGGAGATTCTTTTGATAAATGCTTATCACACTTAGACGTGTTTTACAACGCCGTGAAGATACCAACTTGGTTCTAAATCGGGAAAAATGTCATTTGATGGTATCTCAAGGAATTGTACTAGGTCATAGAATCTCTCAAGAAGGAATTGAAGTTGATAAAGCTAAAGTCAAGTAATTGAAAAATTACCTCCACCAATTAATTTGAAAACGTTAAGAGGATTTCTTGGACATGCAGGATTTTATAGAAGGTTTATTGCAGATTTCTCAAAAATAGCAAAACCCCGAGTCATTTGCTAGAAAAAAGTACCTTTTAACTTTGATGATAAATGTATGGAAGCCTTTAAGACCCTAAAAGCGAAATTAACTCTGCACCAAGATTTTAGTAGCACCGATTGGGATTTGCCGTTTGAAATTATGTGTGATGCAAGTGATTTAGTTTGTAGGAGCTGCTTTAGGTCAACGGTATAACAAAATTCTCAAAGCTATCTACTATGCATCTCACACATTAAACGCAAATTTCACAATTATGCAACTAATGAGAAAGAACTGCGTATCGTAATATTTGCCTTAGATAAGTTTCGATCATATATTGTTGGTTCTAAGGTAATAGTCTACACAGACCATTCACTCTCAAGTATCTTTTAAGTAAGAAAGATGCCAAACCGCGTCTTCTTAGGTGGATTCATTACTTGAGAATTCGACATTGAAATTAAGGATAAAAAAGGAAGTGAAAATGTAGTAGCAGATCATCTAAGCAGGATGGATAATGATGAAGGAAAAGGAAAAGAAATTCAGGATTCGTTTCCAGATGAGAAACTGTTTAAGATAGATACTCCTTCAACCATGCGATTATTAAAAACTAGAATACCATCAAAGGAAGATTCGCCATGGTTTGGGGATATTGTTAACTACATTACCTGTAGGTACATCCCACCTCATTGGACTTGGCAACAGAAAAAGAAGTTCTTTTATGACTTAAAGTTTTATTATTGGGATAAACCGGATCTTTTCCGAAGATGCTCAGATGGAATAATTAGGAAATGTATTCTGATAGTGAAATTTTAAGTGTATTATCATTTTGTCATGATCGTGAGGCGAGGAGGTCATCATGGAGGATGGAAAACTGCTTTCAAAGTTTTACAATGTGGTTTCTATTGGCCTACACTATATAGAGATGCATATAAATATGCAAAATCTTGTGAATCATGTCAAAAATGGGGAAATATATCGAAAAAACATGAAATGCCTATGCAACCGATTTTAGAATGTGAACTATTTGATGTGTGGGGCATAGATTTCATGGGACCTTTCCCTATATCTTTTGGAAAAAGATTTATTCTAGTAATGGTTGATTATGTTTCTAAATGGGTAGAAGCTGAAGCTCTCCCTACTAATGATACCAGAGTAGTGCTAAGGTTCCTTAAAAAGAATATATTCACACGATATGGCATTCCGAGGGCTATCATTAGTGATAGAGGTTCACATTTTTGTAACCGACCATTTACTAAGATAATTGAGAAATATGGTGTAACTCATAAACTTGGAACACCCTATCATCCACAAACTAGTGGGATGGGTAGAGGTGTCTAATAGAGAAATTAAAAGAATCGTGGAGAAGACAAAGTGGACTCGAATCGTAAAAGCTCAAGCGTAAAGACTTGATGATGCATTATGGGCATACTGAATGACCTTTAAAACACCGATTGGTCGTTTCTCCTACAAATTAGTATTTGGAAAATCTTGTCATCTCCTCGTTGAATTAGAACACCGAGCTTTATGGGCTATTAAATTTCTAAACTTTGATCCTAAAGTCATCGGTGATCATAGATTACTTCGATTATGTAACTAGAAGAATTTCGACTGATTCTTATGAAAATGCTCGAATCAAGTGAACGCACAAAAGCTTTTCATGATAAGAAAATCTATAGTCGTGAGTTCCATATAGGTGATCGAGTACTTTTATATAATTCACGCTTGAAGTTGTTTCCAGAAAGCTTAAATCTAGATGGACAGTCCATATGACGTAACAAAAATCTATAAGTCCTGAGTCATTGAACTAACTCGATGGAAAAACAACTTTTATAGCCAATGGACACAGGTGAAATTGTTCGTAGAAGGCGAAGGGATACCTCAAAGCGAAGAAGTATTATTACTTATCGACCTCCAACGAATTGAGGAAGCGCAATTTTAAACTCACCGATTACAGTACTATCTTTCTAATTTACCTTTTAATATGCATTTTAAAGTAGTTTCGCTCTTTTACCGGATGTATTTAAAAGAACTGGATGCCTTTCATAGATAGAATAAAAGTTTTTATTTTACTTTTAAGATTAGGTCTAAATAAGGATGTCGCTTTAAGATAGAAGCCTTAGTTTCTAAATTAAATAAGGAATTATTAATCAAAGTCGAGAAAGAGAACTTTGTAATGGAAATTCAAGGAGTGCAATAAAAAAGAAGAGCGAGGTTTTTAATGAAGTGTAGAATCAGGGAAAATGGAACATCTTTGACATGTGGAAGAAATACAACCATATCCTGGGATGAGTGTTTGAATGTTATTAAGAAGGAACGATTAGGTGGTTATCCGAAAATCCCGGGAATACAAAGAGATAATTCAAACGCATCACCCTCTGAGAGAAAGGTTAAGGGACCATTATGATAACAATCTTGAGGATCCGAGATTGAGGAGTTAGCAAAAAATCCTAAGAATTTCAAAGTGTGTGTTTTTAATTTTTCAAATTTTAATTAAATTTCAGATTTTTAAAGTTATTTTTCTAAACTTAAAAGAAAAATATTTTTATGAAAAATTTATAATAAACCTATTTTGTCATGTAAAGTAGGTATATTATATCAAAAATATGTGATTTCAATATTTTATTAGTTTTTATATTTTATCAAGTTTTATATAGAAAAATCAGATTAAACTTAGATTATATGACATAAATCATAAGATTAACATCAAATGATTTTTATGTGATATAATTAGAGCTTATTACACAAAAATGACAAAATTCCGCTTTTTGGGGCCATGTGACCGGCACGCGCCGGTACACTACCGCACGCGCGCGGTGTACACACACCTAAACCTAAAAATGCGCCCTTTCCTCATTTCTCATACCCTCAATTCGAATTGAAGAACAGTTCCGACTTCTCCTCTCTTCTCCTCAAAAATCAACAATTTTCCATCAATTTTCTTCACTCAAACATCACATAAGTGTTAATCTCTCTTCTTCTCTTCAACTTAATCATAAAGAGAAGATACCCATTGGAAAAAGTTGAAGCTTGGCAAGCTCAAGGCTCTCTTTTCTCTCATTCCGGCGACCCCATTAATTCCGGCGACCTAAGCTTTTCATTCTAGCTTCTTAAGGTAATAATTATATATATATTTCAAATATTTCAAATTTTAGTTAATTTTCTGAATTTATTTTGAATTTATTTTGATTTTATAGCCTAAGTAATTGTTTGTTCTTGTTGTTGGTGTTGTTTGTTTGTGTTGTTGTTTTGTCATACCACTATCGTAGATGGCCTCATCATCTAGAAGTAATCCTAAGAGGAAAAAGACTGAAGTACCAATCGTAGTACCGGTAGTTCAAACTAGACCTTTAACCAAAAGGAGAAAAGTTTAACCTTTGAGAAAACCGCTAGTGCGTGAAGCTAAGCGGGCACATGATGAGTACTTTAGTAAAGGTAAGGTTTGGTTAGAACGAGGATTGATTTTTCAAGATTGGGAAAGAAGTGAAAGAAATTTTCAAGGATAGAGGATGGTTGGATGTAGCTATGGATAGGAAAGATAAGATTAACGCTTCTATGGTATCGAGTTTTATTCAAGATTATCTACTTATGATGTTTGTACGGTTTGAGAGATGACCTATATCCTCTAAGAAGTGTTAATGTTACTTTTACCCTGCTATGATTAATGTATTCTATGGCTTAACCGATATACCGTAAGAGGAGGATTATCATAATGTATGGGGTTTAGAACATCCTATGGCTCTACAAACCAAAGCTTATGAAGCCCAACAAGCCTTTGACCCCACCTCTTGAATGGATAGAAAATAGGTTTGCTTATGGGAATTGTATTAGGGACATACGGGCAATAAAAGCAGTTCTTAGGCCATAATGTATGTCCTTCCACACATGTTTGTGCATTTGGCCGAGAGGAAGTAGTTATTGCTTGGGCCATGGTGAATGATATTCCTATAAATCTGGGAAATTGATCTTTTCTAAGGCATGTGAGTTTGCAAGGACTCGTTATCGAGGGGACGCCTCCGCTCCACTAGTCTCATTTCTCGCCTTATGTGAGCTTGCGTCCCCCTGCCTTACCTCGGATAGAATCATGTCTCCTACATTCCTCCCATTGGTCTTAAACTGAAAGCCTTACCTACTGGAGTAATAAATTACAATAATCCTAATCGTCAAGAACAACAACCTCCACCTCCTATTCACACTCAAGTACCTGGACCACCTAGATAAACAGTCCACATCACCACAAAGCAGAGTCAAGTTGAGGCTATGTTTCAAATTTAGTTCAAGCTCAGGCTAGAACGATGCTAATATAGCTTTAGCCTGTGGAGCGAGAATAGACATTGGGCCGAGGACATTAGAGTTGGTCGAGAGAGGATTTCGAGATGCTATGAGTGAGTTTGATCTCAGATTTGCCGAGATATCTGCTAGACACCCCTATAGTCACCTTACCCGTATACTATGCCGATTGATTCCGCCGATTCCGCCATCTCATATTTATCGTGACTATACGCCGTCATCCATAGGACGGGGTGGTATGTTTACAGTACACCAGAACATCCTTGGGCATGGGAGGAGTGACTTCAGAGCGAGATGTGACAGCAGGATTGGGTTCATTTGGTCTTCAGGGATCGGCTTCTATGTCGGCGATGAGGATCGAGACATCATTTCGAACTTCATATCGGATCCACAATGAGCTCGCTTATGGTATTCATACGACACGATCGCAAGGAGTCGATTTTACTTCGTTTTTATCTACATTTGGATCATCATCATCTCAATCACGACCTCACCGTGACATCGATCTTAACTATGATGAGGACGAGTGATTTCTTTTCTTTGTTGTTTAACTATCTACTTTTGGTTTGACTTCGCTTTTGTTATGTTTGTTTTGTACGTTAAACGCTTGATGCACTCTCGGGGTAGTGCACATTGTTGTTTTGTATCTTTTTCGTAGTTTTGGATGTTTTTAGATCTTTTTCCTACATTTTAGAAATATGCGTAATCATTTGTCGAAAAATAAATCTCGGATCAAGCTAGAAATTGAAATATCTCAGATCGAGCACTATTTGACCGCACGCGCCAAGTGGTGTCCGCACGCCGCCGTAGTAGTAAGTGCAGGATCTTCTCGTGATATTTCCATTTCAATCCCAGATTTGCCTATAAAAGGAAATGATGCAAAGATTCCTAAAATGCTCATTTCCTTCCTTTACCTTTAATTTTCTTGCTATAAAGAGTTTACAATGTCCGATCGTTCGCCGATTATCAGCTTATTCTCCTCCACATACACCAAATTCTCGCCATTCCAAATCCATTTTTCATCAAGTCCCTTACGAGCCTATGTATGCTTCGGTTCACAACCCTTATATAAGTAATTTCAATCAATCACCGGTGTTGATTGAGAGAGTTTAAATTTCGAAAAGGTTGATAACTGGGCATTTACGAGGATGGATATAGATGGGTGGGACTATTTTTGTCGTATGCCGAGAGGTAGGATTAATGTTACTATGGTAAGAGAATTCTATTCAATCTCGTCGAAAGCTAATATCAAGTTTAGCTAACACACGATCTGTTACAAAGAGAGAGGAGTTGTTGTTCCTTTCACCTCCGCCAACATAAATCAAATTTTCTTGATTCCACCACCCAAACTTCACCTAGTCATTTTGAGTACCAATGGAGATTGGATACCGCTTACGGTTTTATTACAAAATATTCGGAAGCTTGTCCACTCTTGTTCTACAATTATGATATTGATCAAAATGTCTCTACGATCGCTTTACTTCCCCATCTTAGAACGTGGAGGCGATTCATCAATTCTCGTGTTTATCCAATCTGTTAATTTCTCGGAAGTTAGTGATGATGAATTGATGCTTCTTTATGCGATTACTACTCGAGTCATTATAGATTGGGGTCTTGATTCGTAAATCACCGTGAGTTTTATGTTCGGGAAGACCGAATTATCATCCTTTACCATTTGGATGGTTGATTTCTAGGTTATGTGTTCGTTTGGCAAGGGTTCCGGAAAGAGCGACAGATGAATATTTTCCACCAGATTCCTCGTATTGGCTTTTACCAATGATATTCGGGAGGATCGTCAAGTGGTGAAAATTAGATAACTGTGTTGGTAGTCGGGAAGGAATAAAAAAATAATAAGAGTAGTACGGTACGTTAGTATAAGTAGCAATAACTTAAAATAAGTTAGTTTAAAATTTTAGTTTAAATTAGTTTAACTTAATTTACGGTTTTCTAGTTTAACATTCCTAGTAGTTTTAAGTTGTGTTTTAGTATTGTAATATATTTGCATGTTTTTAATTTATGTTTTTAAATGTTTTTCTTTTATATTATATAAACGCTCGTCTATTTGACACCTAAAATAATCTAATTCAGGATAGAATTCATTTTATTTTCTAATCCAAATTTTACTACTCATTAGACATCGGACGATGCCAATTAAATAAGTGGGGAGTAGAGATTGGTTAGTAAATAAATTGAATTTAATACATTAAATACTTATACACTTAGTTTAATAAGCAATAATATATAATTATTTGATAAAAATGATATATTTGGATAGAATAAATTTTTAATTAAGTAAAGTAATCTTGATATATTATTCTTATATTAATTATGTCTATTTTAGATTTTTAATAAGATTTTAAGTATATATATCTTGATAAATATTATGAAATATTTTTTTATGAAATTAGACAAAAGTTACTTATAATTATAATGAAATTTTAGAATAATTTTCTTTTCAAGACAAAGTATGAAATTGGAATCGGATTAGGAATGATGAGATTTTTGGCATAACTTTGATAAACCAGAGCCAAATAAGCCTACCCGAACATAATTTCCAATTTTGTCCCCACCTCACCAGTAGAGTGATCAAGACCTCACTCGAAATAGCCATTATTATTAACTAGAAATTACAACCCTAACTTAATAATGGTCTACATTTCTTTGAAAATCCCGCAAGTTTGGTATGTATTTATGGATAAGCGGTGATGACATCGAAATTTGGTATATGCTTGAGATTGAAATGAATGTTATTCGAAGGCGCTTTATTATCAAATATGGTTATTCTAAAAAAAAAAAAAAAAAAAAAAAAAAAAAAAAATCTAAGAACAGTATTATAGGTATCTTTTACGCTTTTGATCGACAACCCAAAAATAAAATATCGATAAAGTTGCTGATGATAGTAGTCCAAATAGTAGTATTATCACGAAATGTCCTATTCTTTGGGAATGAAGGTATATGCTATAAATCATGAAAAGAAAAGTCGAATCAAAACTATCAAGAATTATCACGAGTTTAAGAAACCGGATTCGTGATTTTCGATCGAAAGAGTAGTACTCCGA
Organism: Gentiana macrophylla; assembly: GCA_026214975.1. Lineage (NCBI taxonomy): Eukaryota > Viridiplantae > Streptophyta > Magnoliopsida > Gentianales > Gentianaceae > Gentiana > Gentiana macrophylla. Next base: position 6,755,756 of record CM047814.1, on the reverse strand, counting down.
TCAATCTTGATAAAGCAATGCCTATGTTCTTAAGTTCTTATTTATGTTGTTAAAAAAATAAAAAAAAAAAAAAAATAATAATAATAATAATAATAATAACCATATTTTGGAAGTTATTAAAGTTAAAAATTGAAAACGATTAATCGAGTGTTAATGATTGAGAAATTTTGATCGTAAGATGAAGGTGTAAAGACGCATTTACTTGCTTTCTATTTTCTTTTGATTTCCTTTGTTATCCTTTTCGATTAGCCAACTACCCCGAGCCCGAACGTTACAAACCAATTTGCCAACTACTTGACTTAGTCATTGATTCTATAAATCATACGATGGAGATTAAAAGTTGTTCTAAATATTTTATTTATACTTATAAAGTGATTCATGAAAATTTCATTTAAATAATATTTTATAACTAGTTTATTAAATTATATACACTTTTATCTTCTTAAATATCTTAGATAGATGAAATTAATATAATTATAATGTTGACAAAGATACGTTACTAAGTTAGGAATTTATTCTAGAAAGATTATATTATCGCTTATTTTGCTCGAGGACGATCAAAAGCTAAGTGGGGAGTTGTGATGTATGAAAAATATATGATCAAATTATAAGACTTTTTATTATTATATTTATGATATTTTAGTATAATTTCATATAAATGCATTAAAACTTATAAAAATCATAGTAGTTATAATTAGATGCATAAGTTATAGAAACGATAAAAATGATAGTTTTTTGTCAGATTTACGTTTGGTGTTTTGTTAAGTTTGTTGCAGGATCAGATGTTTACCGAGATCCCAAAATATGACATACTTTGAAGTATAAATCATGAGTTTTTGTGGGATAAAAGATTATGCAAAAATCTAACAACTTTGAACAGATCAACTGTCTTTAATGTTTCTACCGTAACTCATCTTCAACGGACATTTGATCTAACTTAGAGGCATTTTCAGAGAAAAAGTCCTTGACGAAAGTTGTAGGCCTTCAAAAGAGCTTTCCAACGAATATCAAATCATGTCAATCTGAGGTCTACAGCTCGAGATAGGTTTTTACAAACATCGATATATGTTGTATGTCCGCACGCGCGAGAAGGCCGAATATTGCGTAAAAATCTCTCAAATCAGGCCCCTAAATCTCGACAAGGAATATATATCGTGTAGCCGCACGCGCCCGTGGTGGTCCGCACGCGCCGCCTTGTGGTACACTCTATAAATACCCCTCAAATGCAACCATTTTGAGATGTACCAAGGCATATATCTTTCTTCTATATGTCTCTATAGTTTCGCTTTGTTGTTTTTAGTTAAATAAAAGTCAGAAACGGCACTCTGCCGAATAATGCTGTAGTATAAAGTATCGTTATAATGCTTAGAGGATGTATCAAGGCTCATTGATGTCAAGGAGTTGCTATTTCCGGAGGATACAACTCTGAATGCTTCGATTGTAACCTGGTAACTTTTCTAATGTATTTATGTTTATGTAGTATTTGTAGTATCTATATATTACTTATAATGATATTAGGCTAACTTAGTATCTAGCCAAGATATGAAATTGGATTAGTATTATCTTTTTTAGAAATGGATGATGACTATACTAAAAATTGGATAAAAATCGGTTATAATGAATCTCTTTCTATATTCGTATTGAATTAGCTACTTGATATGAAAGAATTCATAATCTAATTATGAATTGACGCCTCGTAGTTAGGTTGTGAACTCGTTAATAGAAAGACCGGAGGGTAAAATTGGCCGAGTGAAAACGTGACAACGGAATCCGATTTCCTAAACCGGGGGTAGATTTGTTTCGGGAGAAACAAACTCTTATTGAAATATGTACTTATGAGATTATTACGTTTAATTCATTTGTTTAATTGACATGCCTTAAAATTGGCCGAATGACAAAACGGGAGTGACCCATGCTTGAGGATGACCTTGGACAAATGATTGGACATATGACAATTTCAGATGCTCGTGTGAGAATGAATTGTTTAGTTTAGGAGTGCACCGTTTCGTATAATTGATTTAACTTAAAATAAAGATCGAGCATATCCAATTCCACTAAAAGATATAAGGATTCAATAACATATTCTTGGCTAGTCTATAATTATAATATCTATCTCCTCCCTTAGATATTGTTTTGGTACCTATATATACTTATATCTATATATATATATATGTATTGCTATATATCTATATATATATTTATATACTTATATATATCTGTTTTAGTTTTATGCTTTGTTAGTTTAGAGTTTGGTTGGATGATAAAATTGCGACTTAGATTGAGATAATAACAGTTTCTTGGTGTTTAATCACACGGTGAATTACCAAGTTTTCCCTGAGGATCGACACCTGACTCATCACTCTATCACTACAATTTGACCCGGTACACTGCCGGTAAGGATTGATAGCATAGAAAAGGTCCGTCAAGAGGATAGATAGGCTTATTATTATGTGGATTATATGAAAATGCTATGTGCATGTCTCCGGGATCGTAATTCTGCATCTATGTTATTTTCCCGAGGTTTTGGCACTGTTTGGTCTCGTTTTGCATGTTTTATAGGATGTACCAGACCTGGAGCGTTGGAGAATGGATCTGGACCAAAAGAAGTATATTGGGCCGAGTGATTAAAGTCCAAGAAGAAGTCTGCTGAAGAAAAAGAAGAAAAGTCGGCCCGGTTTACCTTGGTCTAGGGCCGGTAAACCGAGGACTTGTTGGACACGAAATTGATTCTACCACCTCTATTAGGTCGGTTAGGGTTTTAGAGAGTCATAAGTCGGTCATTGTATCTATATAAGGCCGCAATTACAGATTATTGTATAAGTCTTAATAAGCTTTCATATTATTATTATCAAATCTCTTCAATACATTATAATTTGATGAAATAAAGTTATTCTAAGCTTTTGAGGAGTTGTTTCTGGTTTTCTCCCTTTCTCTACCATCTCTAGCTTGAGTAGATCAAGCTAGATCTCCATTGTTGAAGGTATGAAGCTTTGAACGTTCCTTTTTGTCTTCAATATGGTAGATCTGTTCGTATTTATGTGTTTTAGTTAATCTGCATGTTTAAAGACCCCATGATTTACTTATTTTAATCGTATTTGAGCAATGTAGATCCAGTAATAGGAAAATCTGACCTCGTTAACCCAGCGGTCTATACCGGTTTACCGCAGCAATAATTAGAAAACCAAAAACTGGGATTCAGTACAGCTACGTTGATCGACATGTTTAATTAACAATAGGTTAGATCTGGCCAATCTGCTTATTGTAATCATAAACTGGCATGTAATACGAATAGTGAAGTGCTAAGTTTGGACATAGTCTTGAATGGACCCTAGGAGCGTGCTGATCAATATCGACAGCTGTCTAGGCGGGTTAGCGGTATGAGTTAGCGCTCGATATTGGCAATTCTAGTTCTTTATACGTATGGGCTATTACAGATCAATTAAGGAGGGTAGCTTGCGTATAGATTGTCTACTACCATTGTCGGAGTAGATAGGAGTAGGAGTTGCACCCGTATCTGATAACAATAATTAAATCAAAAGCTCACTCGATTAATTTAAGGAAATTATGTGGGTAAGTAAACGTAACGATTAATTAATCCAAGTTAGTAGATCGGTGAGAAGAGGGGGAGAAATACCAAGTTTCTTTAGGTTTATTGTTGGTCAATGACCGCCTATATGTTGCTTCTTAATTAGGTTAGAATCGTTTATAATTAAAGTTGCATTGTCTCTGTGAGATCGACCTTGACTCGCATTTACTATACTACGATGTACCTAGTATTCTTGCTAGTAATATCGATGTTAGTGACTTACACGCGATCAACAGTACTACTCTCCGTTGAAGGTTGATGGGAGTCAAATTGACTATCATTTACTATATGATTATACCCCGTTTATACCTCGTTTTATGTGTTTCCGGGGATATTTGGTTGTATTTTGATGTATTTACACCTTGGTTATCATTTCGGGACCTAGGACGAAAAGTCCGGGATTCTCGGTCTTTTTCGGTGTATTTACTATACTCGCGGTCACCCTAGTGTCCTGTAGGGATTACGTGTGGTTTTTGTTATGATTTTGTACAGGACTTAGGTGTTCGAGATGTCCGGAAGGCGAGATACGAGGATTGGAACGTGTGCCCGAAGCTTAAACGTTCAAACGGATCGAAACGTGTTGGTACTACAACCACACCTTCCACTGATATGCATTTTTATCCACCTTAGATGCATTTTCTGGGCTGGACATCTTCATGAAAGTTGTAGGCAATTGAATCAGCTTTCCAACGCAACTTGAATCACTCGATTTGGAGGTCTACACACAAAGTTATGACCGATTTACTGAAGGTGTGTCAGCTAGGCGTGGCTTAGGATGTTGCTGATAGGTTTTCTTCATGGAATTTTTTGACAGGCGCCCGCCTATGGGTCCAGATCTGAAAAACACTTTAAATACCCCCCTCATTTGATCTAGATCGATTCCCCTTCTTTTTAGATCGTTTTTTATTCGTTTTTCTTCACCTTTCCTTAGATTAGTTTAGATGTATATTAGCTTAGATTAGTTGTAGATCGTTGTAATCCGTTGATTCTCGAAGATAGCTTGACGCGTTATTGACGGGATTCGGTTCGGAGATTAGACTTTCTACGGCATAATATATTTGGTATTTCAATTTCATTTCTTGTTCTTGCTTTCGATCTTTGTTTTATGTTAGCTTTGATTGTTGATTTCTTTTATTTTGCTTAGTAGTATAATGAGTAGCTAATCCGTTTTTAGCCGAGACATGTGATAGCCTTCGAAATCGAATCCTTAGCTCGTTGATTGAAGTGTTTTGATGTTATGATTGTTAGATTCTCGGTGTTGTTATCGTTCTAGAACTTATTCTAAATGACTTTTGTCGAATTAATTACTCGATAATCGTATTTCACGTGTCTTCTTTACATATGTATTTTGCGAGAGGGTGCGGGAAAAGGGGTTCTAGGATCACCCTGTAAAACCGATCGAGTTGTTCGATTCGGTTTAGTGTGTGAGTTTATATCATTGTTAATGAGCGCCTCATAGATCGTAGAACGCGGTCGGGTCGGGTCGAATCCGTCGGTCGGATCGTTGAACCGAAGATCGTTGCTACCCGATTGTTTGAATTTCAACTTGGATGTCGTTTCCGTTTTCGGTGACCTTCATCTTCACTTTTCCGGTAATCACATTTACAGCTTTTGAATCTTGAATCTTGTGGTTTCTATTGATGATTTCTTGATCTTTTCTTACTTTAATGATTAGTTAATTTCCCGATAGTCGAGTTATGTGATAATCTTCGAAATCGAACCCTAGTTTGTTAATTGAGGTAATTTTGATGTGTTGATTGTTAGATTCTCGGTGTTGTTAACGTTCTAGAACTTATTCTTAATGACTTTTGTTGAACTGATCACTCAATAATCGTGTCACACGTATCGTCTTTACATATGTATTTTGCGAGAGGGTGCGGGAAAAGGGGTTCTAGGATCACTGTGTAAAACCGACTGAGTTGTTCAGATTCGGTTTCGTGTGTGAGGCTTCATATCGACTTGTCGAGCGTATCATTGTCCATAGACCGTGTCGGGTCAGTTAAATCCGGTCAGCGGACTGTTGAATTCGACATAGGAAACTAGGTTGTTGAAATTGGCGCTTAGTTTCGGAAATAGGAGACAACATCCTTTAACAATGCCAAGAACATTAGAGTATATTGAAATCACTTCTGGTTACGAGTTAGGGCTCGGTAGTAGTCGATTGGATCATAGCTCGGCTATCTTGTTTTTCGTAGTTTAAAATCTTTTCTTTTTTTTATATTATAATTTTAACCCTTTGTTTTGTACATCTTTGTAGTAGAACCGGTGATCTGACAAATCACCGTCCTTAGAATTTATGTACCACACTTGTGTTGGCCTGAACTAGGAACGAGACCGACTTTGGTACTCGACCAGATTCCCTGTGGGATACGACCTTGACTCACCAATTCTAGGCTACGGTTGACCCGGTACACTGCCGGTGAGATTGGACACTTAGAAAAGGCCAATCAAAGGTCAAAGCTTCGATCTTGTAGATCATCCAATGTATATACCGTCAAAATACTTACCGTGTTTATTGTGTTAAATGAAGACTATCTTGGAAAAGGAAATCAAAATTTTAAATTCCGCTGGGTTAAACTAGCGATTTCCTAACAGTGGTATCAGAGCCAACTTCGAGTTTAAGCAATAAGCACTAATTAATTGCGTAGTAATTAATCAATATATGCAAAATCTAGATTCCCGATACGACAAAAAAAAGAAAAGGGGATCGATGGGGGGCTCGGCCGACTGGCGGCGGCCCTCTCCTCCACGGCGGCGGATCGGTGGCGGCGGCTGCCCTAGGGTTACCGGCGTCGGCCGGTCTTCTCCAAAGGGGAGATCGATTCGTTTTTCATTTTGTGATATTTATTATGCATTGATATCTCCTTTGTTTAAGTTGTGTCATGTGGCTAACCAATGGTCTAAATAGTTTGAGCCATTGGGATGCCATGTGGCATATTAACCAAAATATTGACCTTTCCAAATTTTGTTTGGACTAAGTGTAATATCCCGAAATTTTGACTTCCTAATTAATTAAGTAAGAGATCTAATTATTTGGGAAATTATGGGATTTATTAATTTTTGGGGAGGGATTTGTTAATAATTTTAAAGGGAGTTTTAATCACTTAATTAAAAGGGTCTTCACTCCTTTTCCTTCCTTATTTTGTTTCCCCAAAAGAAAAACAGCGTGAAACCCCTTTTTCCTCCCCTAGCCGCCGTCCACCTCCTTGTGAAGAAAAGGAGAGAAATCTCTCCTTCGTGTTAAGGATTGTTGCTGCCGTCGTCGTTGTCGTCGATATAGGGTCGAGCTTCGTTGAGGAACGGTTCTAATTTAGCAAGGGCCTTCAGAAACGCAGCAATTCCGGTAAGAATATTTCTACGTTTTGCTGTCAAGTTTTATTCAAGGGTGTCTACGCTTGGTTGTCCTGTTTCGGGGATGTTATACGTTCATAATAGTGTGTTGTTGCGTTGGTTAAAATCTATAGTTGGTAGGATATTGTTGTATGGAGATTTCTGGGCTTAAAATGTTGTATTTGCTGCTGTTTTGTTGTGAAACGGCTCAGAAATCGCGTGTATAATTGTTAGGGTTCAAGAGGAAACCCAGGTGGACGGGCGTCCAGGCCTGTTGGGACGGGCGCCTGGCTGGATTTCAGCCGACAGCGCGTCTGGTTACCTGAGACGGACGCCTGAGGGGTTATTTTACATTCGTGATTTAACTCTCTGTTAAAGTGGGCGGGCGTCCCAGGCATTCGACGGGCGTCCGCGCTTGATTTCATTCCAGGCGGGCGTCCGGGTTTTACGGGCGGGCGTCTGGTGTTTTACATTCGAGATCTAGCTTTGTTAAGCGGACGGGCGTCTATACGCTTTTGGACGGGCGTCGATATTTTGGACGGGCGTCCGGCCTTCCCAAACGGGCGCCCATTCTATGTAGTTTCCCTTCCTTGTTAGCTATTGATAAATCTTATGAACATGTGTTGTAAGTTGGGTTTTGATGAGTCAAGGGTTTTGATATCATTGTGGGACTTGGTGTTGGGCATTGAAGTTCGTAGACCCTTAGTGGTTGGGCCGGATAGGGTAGCTCCCAAAGCCGTAAACCCGGAAAGGTTTCCTTACGACTTCAATGACCTTAGCGTGTTTGGGAGTTGCGGACATTGGTATGGTCGGGCCGGATAGGGTAGCACCCGGCCGGGATCCCGGAAGGTTTCCTTGCACCCGACAAAGACGTGATGGTCCATCTAGTATGGTACCTTTGGATGACCTTTAGGACCCTCCTCTCTAGGGCTTTACCCTTTTGGGGGATGTGCACATTTGGGACCTTAGGTGGGTAGTTGTAATGTATGGTATCTGTTATGGATTGGTCGTAGCTGTTATAAATTGATTGGGTCCTTTGTATTTTGGTGGCTCTTCCCATGGGTGGTTTTACCTTACGTATGCTAGATTTATCCTTACTCAACTTTATAGTTGACGGTTTTACTTTTGTTTGACCCTGCTATGATCCATCTATGGGGAGCAGATTCTTAGCAGGTACTTTTACGGATGTTTGCTTGTTGCTGGGATGTCGCGGGGTTTGAGAGCCACGTAGTCACAGACACATGTTTTCCACATTATTTGGAATATTAAATTTTAAGGGTTTTGACGTTCTGCATAATTTCATTTACTTCAGGATGTTTGTACTCACTTTAATACTTTCTTTCAAAGTAATGAATGGTGAATGATATTTTCTTTCTATTGTGGAATGTTGAATGTTACCGCCACGACTGTGTGTCGTGATGAGTGGCACTACAGTGACCAATACCGGCGGCCGACGGGATTGGAAACCGGGGTGTTACACTAAGCCTAGGCCCTTTCCAAATATTTGATTTGGGAAAGGCCTAGGCCTAGGCCACTTTTAAAATTTTGATTTTGAAAAGTGGTCAGGTTTTAACCAAATTTAATTTGGAAAGATGCATTTTGGTTTAGGAAGCCAAATGCATCCCTTTTGGTTAAGATCCAAAAAGGAAAGGAAACAAAAGAGACACTTTTAATTTTGAATAGTTCCAAATTAATAAATTGAAATTAGAATCGATTTAAAATTATATGTTAATTTTATTTTCGATTAAGTCATTTAATTAATTAAAAATTAATTAATTATTTGATGTGATAAAACATGACGCATAAGTAATTAAAATTATAATTTGATCTTTTTCATAAGATAAAATTGTATGGATTAGATGTGTAGATATAATGTGATTATATGGACCCCGATTTATCATGGACTCGACCAATAGGATAGATAGGATTGTTTTCTTTATGTTGGTTTTTTTTCAAATTGTCCTAGACCGTTATGAAAACGTGACCTAGTTTACTTTTTGCATTTATCCCATTCCCGTTAGCTCCCCCCTGTGTGCGGCGGGAGTAATTATTTATTAGATAGATTGTATGTAACAAGAATGTAGCAAGAAGATGAAAACCAAAGGGAGATAAAGAACCCATTGACGTACAATAATAAAGATTCTATTGGCGGTTGCAGCTACCCTTAGAGTGTGACCTGCGGTTTCGTCAGTTTGTATTCTAAACCGCACCTAGGAAAAGTTCATGATCCTACCGGTTATTTTGTGTGCGGAATGTTGTGTATGTTTTACTTTATATGATATCGTAGTAATATGTACATAATAGATGAAACCATAATTAAATGAAATTAATTAAGTGAATTAATTTAAATTTATTCTCACAACATAAATCGAGCCAAATTGTCTCCCAATATTATAATGACGGTGAAGAGCACTTGTTTGGATCCAACTGATCGGCCCTTGTCGGGAGTTGACCTACCTCGGGTATATCGTCATTATCGAGATATGATCGTTACGAGATCTCATGAATATTTGGGTTACGACTCGACTAGAATCTTGCGATGATTGGCCCTCGTCAGGACCGTCTGATTTTAGAGACAAGAGGTGACTATCACATAGAGATGTGAATCGTCAAAGAGTTGACTAGTCAGCCACTGGGAGCCGCATGTGATGCGACAAGTAGGAGTACCTACCTTTCGAAATTATCTCGGTTGATCGGCCCTCATCGGGAATCAAGACAACTAGATGGGATCCTGATGAGAATCAACTTTACTATGCTCCGGTGCATGTTTTAACCCCCATTTATGACACTTTTGGCTTGTATTGGGTAGTTTTAGACCATTTATAGGGCAAAAATACATTGCACACTCACTTTGACGCAATCCATCAAATTGATGGAAAACCTTATCATTTTACGGTGTTTTGGCCCTTCTCGAGCCCTATTTATCTTGCGGGATTATGCTTGGTATATTGTGCTATGGAAATGCAGGAAATAGGTGACTCGTGAGCCCAGAAGTTGAGGCATGAGACTTAGAATGGCATAACCGAAGCCCGGGGATGGAACGGATCAAAGGTGGTTGGTGCTTTCACCATCTGCTCACTTTATCTGCATTTTTCTCCCAGATACATGCATTTTCTGGACTTGTGGTCTTCATGAAAGTTGTAGACAATTGAGTGAGCTTTCCAACGCACTTTGAATCACTCAAATCGGAGGTTTACACGCAAAGTTATGGTCAATTTACTGTAGACAATCTATTACCGAACTATCTGTCGAGCCGAGCTTCGAGCAGCTCGGCTCGTTATACTTTTTTAACCACAAAAACGGGATATCCTGCTGAATTTCTGATTCTCCTCTTCCCCAACCCCATATCCAAGTATATAGCTCAAAACCTAGGTCGCCCCTTCCCCTTTTCTTCCCCAAATTCACTCCTACACTAAATTCCCCTTAGATTACACTTAATCTAGCTTAGATTTTAGCTTTTCTTCCCTTCATTTTGCATTTTGGATCATCCTCTTCATCCAAGTGACATGGGTGTGGACGAAATTTGATGTAATCCGACTTGCACTATGATTTGGTAATTAATTCTAGTTCTCTTTCTCTTTTATGGCTTTGATTTCATGCTTTGATTGTTATTTCTTGCATTGTAATGAGTAGCTAATTTACTACATAGTCGAATCATGTGAATGTTGAAGAAATCACCTTCTAATTGATGAAATTGGGAATGGGTAGTGTTTAATTGTTGTTATATCGATGAATTCATGTCTTAAAACTTGTTCTTAATGCTTGAATTAGCTTGTACACCTAGTTCATGAACTCACACACCACTTTTATAAATGTATGTTGCGAAAGGATGTGGGAAAAGGGGTTTTAAGATCGTTATTTACAATTGACTGAGTTGTTTAGATCAATTGGGTAACGAGGTTTGTCGGTGTAAATCGAGCGGCTCTAGTTCTTAATCTTGTTTCGGTCAGTTAAATCCTTAAAGGCGGACATGTTGAAAACTATTGAGGGCACATTGGGGAAGGGAAAGCAAGTGTTGCTGGTCACTTCAAGGAAGGGTAAGGCTAAGGCCCAAAAGAAGTCCAAGAAGGCGCAGGCTGCACCTAAGCCAATGCCTAAGATAGCAAAAGACTAATCCAAGGATGCTTGCTTCCATTGCGGTGAGACCGGACATTGGAGGAGAAACTTTCCACCAATGTATCCCTTTGAAAATTTAGTTCAACATCACATTAATAGTGCCGGCGTAGAGTAGGTCAAAACGAATTATGACTGAAACGAGACTATCTCAAACATTATGGAAAAAAACAGCTAATGAATTAGGATTTGTAAGATTTCGGATAAATTTCAATTATTGAGGGGACATGATGTTGAGGAGGCCAGGTCTCATTCGGCAAATGTTTAATGGTTAATCGGCAACGACATGAAATTTTTTTCTCACCGAATATTTTGTTGGTATATTTTGTGAAATTTTAGGGTGGTCCAGGTGTAAGTTTTGGACCATCAAGTCAGCATTTTCAAAGGGATACATTGGTGGAAAATTTTTACAGGTAGGGGCTCATTTTAGAATGTTGGATTCCTATTGATTTTGATGCACCAACTAGGATTTGCACCAGGTCCAACATAAAATTTGTGTGTTTGATTAATTAGGTGGGTAAAAGAGCTTGGCCGGATAAATTAATATTTTTTTGTGTCACTTTAATTAGTGCTTTATTATGTGGCATTTTTTGTCATATTAATGTATTGACTTGCTCAAGAAAAGATTGTCCTCTAAAAAACAAAAAAGAAAAAATAGTCATTTCAATAGTGTTATTTTTTTTTCGAGGAAATTCATTACAATAGTTGTAAATTTATATAATGTCTCCCATTGAATTATGTTGTGATAATAACGGTCGTGTCACAATGGATAACATAATACACTTCTGTATTCTTGATTGATAATTCTGGGTCTACATCATATTTAATGTAGTAAATAAAAAAGATCGTTGACAATTTTTTATTCGGAGAATCAGGGCCGGTCCTGGTATTTTTTGGGCCTAATGCCAAGTCGTCGAATTAGGATTTTTAGTTCGATTTTATTTCTCGAAAATGAATACTTATAAATTAAAAAAAGGGCCTTTTATCGATTCGAGTAATTTTTTTAGGGCCTTTATCAATTCAAATAAAAAAATTAACATATTATATTATGTTGGATTGGATTGGATCTATACGAATTTTTTTTCTTTTAGCAAAATATATAATGTTGGGCCCCGGCACCGTTGGGCCTAAGACCACCGTCTCCTCCACCTTATTGGAAGACCGGCCCCGCGGAGAATGAGATTAAAGAAATATATTGCTTGTGTCATACTAATTTCTTTTTTATTGCTTTTTCTTTATAAAGGTCACACACTCTTGTCAAACTTAACCTCATACCTTGCAATTAATATCACCATAATTAATTTTTCATTCCTACAAAAAAAAAAACAGTCTTAAAATGGCCGATAATAATAATTATGTTCATCAGTTCATGCATTGTGCTTAGCTACCTTCATTGTTGTTCAATTATGCTGCGCTGGGTGCTGCCTTGTGCCAATTGCTCAACTGTTACATTCATGCTGCGCAAACACAGACTGCAAAGTATGCATTTATTGATTGATTCGAGGTCCCCCAACTTCAGCTGGTTTTCATATGTTTTCAAGTTTTTCTATTTTGTGTATTTCATATATATATATATATATATATATTGCTTCCTTAGGTAATTCAATAAGTGTGTGCCGCTTCCTTTTTTATGTAAGGTTTGTGTGTTTCTGGCAGAATATATTAACTTTGTGTTAAGTTTCTCTCTATATATTTTTGGGGCTTCCTGCAAGTGTTTGTATTCGATGGCGGATTTGAAATTTGGATTCAGTGAGGGCACCGACCCGGCGAGCATACACAATTTATATATAAATGGTATTTATATATTTTAACGGCAAAACTATATGAATTTTTATAACCAACAAAAAATCCTTGTCCCCGGGATAACCTGCATGAAGAATATGGATCGACAAGTAATGCAACTCTTTCCAGTGGCATAACCAGGAATTTTTTCAGAAGTGATGAATTAATAAGGGGTGGTTTTGGTATATAAACTGCAAAGCTAATTTTTCCAAGGTGATGAATGCGGGGTGGTCTTGGTACATAAACTTCAAAGCTAAAATGAACTTACAACCTACAATTATTAGAAGATTTGTTCTTAACCCACCAGGATAGATACACTTTTAGTTAACAAAAAGACACATTACATACTAATATTAACACTAATACTAATACAATAATAAAAATAATTTTTTTTCAAAATTTTGAGACCACCCCACCCTAGAGGTAGGTAGGTCCGCCCCTGACTCTTTCTCCAAAACAAAAAACAAAAATAAAAAAAATAAAAATAAAAACTGTCAAAATATAATTACCAGTTGGGTAATGATAGAGTTACTCCATAAATTCTACACCATGTTTACACCGAAGATAATCGTGTGGTTGTTGAAAGACATGATTAACACTAAATTGATCAAAATATTTAACATAAACAGAAACAGATGAAGAATTGATCAAGAATATTCAAGGTGTTCTTCCCCAATTTTGAATGTGAAAAAGGCGGGAAAACCGAATGGAATGAATTTGCAGAAAGTGCTTACATCATAATGAAATTGAACTTACTAATTGAGTTTCTGTGATCCCAATTTACATTTATATAGGAAGCACAAGCTCAATTGGTTGTAACTAACTCTAACTAACTAACCACCTAGTTATGTGTTTGTTGAAATGCTTTTAGAAGCCAAGAACTCATCAACTTGTTGTTTTAGTCTCAACCCCTCAAGCTGAACATGCATTGTATCCAGGTGAAGCTTGGCCATGAACTCATCAACTTGCTGTTTTAGTCTCAACAGGCTTGTAGATGTCTTTGAATGGGAAAGCTCAGATCGTCCTCTGTCAAAGTCTTCATTGTCAACAGGCTTTGTTAGGATATCTGCAGGCTGGTCCTTGGTGTTGATAGGCAGTGGAAGAAGGACTTTTGCTGTGTATTTTTCCCTTACAAAATGACAGTCTATTTCTATGTGCTTTGTTCTTTCATGGAACACAGGATTCTCTACAATATCCAAAGCACTTTGACTGTCACAATAAAGAGGTATTGTCTGAGAATATGTGATCTGGAAGTCTTTAAGTAAGTAAATCAACCATTGGATCTCACATGCTGTAATAGCCATGGCTCTGTATTCTGCCTCACTTGAGCTCCTAGAAACAGTTGGCTGTTTCTTTGATTTCTATGAAACAAGAGCATCACCAAGGTAAACCAAGTAACCAGTGGTAGATCTTCTGGTTTTTGTGCATCCTGCCCAATCTAAATCACTAAAAGCTTTTAATGTGACTGAGCCTTGTTTAGGAAAGAACAATCCTCTTCCTGGTGATGATTTGAGGAATCTTAAAAGTCTGTGAGCAGCTTTGAGATGAGCTTCATTTGGTTGGGCCAAGAACTGACTTAGTTGTTGGACTGGGAAAGCTATATCAGGTCTTGTGTTCCCTAAACATAGTAATTTGCCAACCAAGCTTCTGTAAAGAGTGTTGGATTCCAAAAGTGGAGCTTCAACTTCTGTCAAATTTTGTGAGGTGTCCATTGGTGTAGCCACTGGTTTGCAATCCAGAAAACCAAATTCTGTCAAGAGATCCAGACAGTATTTTCTCTGATTTATCACTATGTCATCTTGCTACTTTAAAGCCTAAGAAGTACTTCAGTGTTCCAAGATCTTTTATAGTGAAAGCAGAATGCAACAGATCTTTTAGGTGTTGGATTTCTATCAAATCTGAACTACCAACAACAATATCATCTACATATACTAATAAAGCCACATAGAAAAGATTTGAAAGAATATGAAAAAAAACACCATAAATACATTTAACGGAATCATTCTAATAAAATGCAAAACGTAATTAATAACGAGACCTTTATTCGCACCACGTCTGATCTACCACTGCACAACTCTACCTTTTACACCACACCAAAAAAGCAAAGTCTACCTTTGTACGACATTAAATTTCAAAAAAAAAAAATACTTATTTACACCACATTTTTTACCTTTACACCACACTTTCATATCACTTCCACACCAATTACTTTTTATTACATATTGGTCCTTAAATTAAATATATCATACATTCTACACTCTATCTGCACACCTCATCTTCTACCTCCTAAATCATCATATCACCCCACAATTCATCATAAATCATTTAAGATTGCCTATGGCATCAACAGCCCTTCGCAAGCAGGAAAAACGAAACCTGTATCTGAAATGGAACTGTTGTTCATCAAAGTCCAAATTCCAAAAGCAGCTAGCAACATGGCTGCTTTTCATATTCGTTCTTTCTATATGTCCATTCCTCAATAACCACAATTATAAGAAGAAAACACGCTAATACAGAGGCGATGATGATGATGACAGTAGATCTATTGATTTTCTCTGAACAATTGGCTTGGAAATTATGTCAGATCGTATCTTGGTTGGGCAACTCGGATGGCAGATGTGGAGATTGTTTTCATTTTCTTCACAATTATGCAACCGGAGTTGCAGCCATGGCGATGCTGCGTTTTTCCTTTGTCTGAATAGTAGATCTGAGCCTGGGTTATTTAATTTACTTTTTTTGTTGCTAACTTTCATATATTATGTGTAATTTGAAAAATGAAAGAAATTGGGAGCATATTCCAAGTTTCTCTTAAAAAAATTTGAAGATGGAGATGAAGATGTTTATTTTTCTTTTTTAATTTTAAAGGTTTGGTGGAAGATATGATATTATAAAATTTGGCGACAGTAAAAAATACTTGGTAAGAGTCTTTTTTTTCTTCTTAACTTTGTAGATAAGTGCAACAAGTATATATCAGTTTTTTTATTTAGATGTGGTACAACGATATATCAGTTTTTTTATTTAGATGTGGTACATCTCCATAGATTTAATTAATAAGGTGTGAATAAAGACTCCCATTAATAAAAGGAGGAATCTACGGACTAAAAAAAACAGCTCTATTTTCGTCAAAGAAAAAAAAACTGTGACAAAAAATGCAGAATCAATACCATAAATACAATTTATATTTTATGATCCCTAACATAATAAAAAAGATTTGAAAAAATAAAAAACATACCATTGATACCATTTATATTTTATGAAACAACATAGAGTTGTTTAAAGATTTCAAATAATAAGAAGCAAAAACACGGAATTGGTGTATTGAATAAAATGAGGAACATAATAAAAACAAAGGCGGAATTATAATTTATGATCCGTAACATAAAAAAAATGATTTGAAAGAATAAAAAAACACGGAATCAGTGGTGTATCGAATAAAATGCGGAACATAATAAAAAAAAGGATGAATTATATTTTATTATCTCTATCATAATAAAAAAGATTTGAAGAATAAAAAAAAAAGACGGAATCAGTGTAACAAATACAATGCGGAACATAATAAAAATTTAGTGTAACAAAATAAAGTCTTTTTATAAATACGGAATTGAACATAATAAAAACACGGAATCAGGGCACCAAAATAAAATATTTTTTTTAAATACAGATTTTTTTTTGGGTTCCAAGGACCACTAATATACCATTGCTTTCTCCAACGCTGACAACAAGCCACTTCCTAAATATGCATTGTTTATTTCTTTTATTGGTAGTATGGATTCAACATACCGTATGTCAGTTGAAAGAAAACGACAACGGACCCTCATGTCAGAAGCCGGCCCTTCAAATTATAGTATCACTCAATCATCCACTTCAGAAGGTAGCATTGTATACTGTTATGTTAATTGCTTAATGCATATGATGTTGCTTAGGCATCTACTGTTTGCACTACTAACATGATTGTCTCACTAATTCGTCAATTAAACGTACATGTCAGATTCCTCTGACACCGATCCAGATGAATTTGTTCCCGTGTCTCCGACGGCTGCAATTCAACATTTAGGTAAACTTCTTGCATACACATGATAAAACGATCGTTTGAAGCCTCTTTAAACACGCAGCTACATACATACATATTATTATTGTACATCATCAAGACATTATGGATGATTACAAATATGATGAAAGTTGTGAGATACATTGTTTTTTTTTTTTTTTTTTTTTTTTGAGGGTCCGATGAAAACTTAATTGATGTTCCGATTATTATTGATGTCTCTGATGAAGAACCGATCAATGAACGTCCGCTCCGTGCACCGTTTCATGCACGTTATGAGGCAGATCAAACTAGAGGTATAATAATGTTCATTTCAACATTTCATTATTACACACATTACATACTTTCATTTTTTTTATAAAATCATTTTTACCTACATTAATATGATATTTCGTTTATCTCCTTTTTTGTACGCCAGCAGACAATAATTTGGTTGAGGTTCAAGTTATTGACGATTATCATATACATTCAATCGTAGAAGATCGTTCTCCGGTAGTAGAACCCATCATGCGGCGTCATCCGGCCACAGAAGCTATTCGACAAACAGGTTTTATATATTTCATTGCAATCATAGATAGGTATGTTATGAGAATGATGGTATGCGTTTTTTAAGAAGTGGTGCGTATTTGATTTACTTATGAAAATTCTTAAAGTGTTAACGCACAATTATCATTAATGCATTATGTTTCACATAACACCGCGCTATCTGAGAGCAAAGATGGGATCATTACTCTGCATGCAAATGTAACCCATAACATGGTTGCATATCGGATTTGTTAAGAAAAACTTAATGAACTGAATGTATGTATATATGCGCTGGACGTCGTATGCGACGTCCAAAATTACGGTGGACATTCATACCACGTTCATCCATGTGTATCAAATATAAAGCCGTAATGTGGGTGGAGGAGAGGGTTGCAAATAGTTCTACGAGGAATCCAAGGTATCAATTGTGTTGTGGTGACGGCCACGTTGATTTGCCGTGGCTCCCCGAAACTCCCCGTGCATTGCACGGAACCGTCGAACGTCAATGCATCGTGCAATAA
The DNA here is from genome assembly GCA_026214975.1 of Gentiana macrophylla. Classification (NCBI taxonomy): domain Eukaryota; kingdom Viridiplantae; phylum Streptophyta; class Magnoliopsida; order Gentianales; family Gentianaceae; genus Gentiana; species Gentiana macrophylla. Next base: position 6,737,854 of record CM047814.1, on the reverse strand, counting down.
AAGAACATCTAAACTCATAAACGTATGTTTTATTGCATTCAGTAAGCAACAATGAAAGAAAACCAAAATGATATATCTTGTACATACGTAATAAACTTGATCCTACACAATAACATCAATCATAAGTTGACATAATGAAATACTATATAAAACCAACAACGATCAAGACGCAACGACCAAGCTTTATCATCCACAACGACCAAACCACTTAATCTCAAGTACCTGATGATATAAATTGAAGATTTTGTTATGACGTAAAAAACTATAATGATATCGAAGCAATAACAATATAAACTATTAAATATTAAAAAAATCGGGTTTAAATATAAGTTATTATGACTCTCCAAAAAAATTACACTATATGTCTTTTCTTTTATGCATGCGTTTGAAAGCATGAGCACATGCCTCACCCCAATCCACTTTCAGCATGAATGCAGTTTCTTGACGTTCGTTAGAACGTGGCGTTGGTGGAGCGTGTAGCACAAATGTGTAAAAATGACCCAACAATTTATTTATGTACTGATCAAAACGTTGACGTCCATCAACCTATACCATTGAAACATTTTTGATTTTATCATATTTCGAAGAAGAGAATCAAGTCGGGTTCGACAATTAATTGTTAAGCTAAGTGATAAGCTTTCATTACCGCTTTCAAACTATTTTGTAGTAACAAAGGCGTAGAGTGGAGAAGAAACTCAAAGACCCACACCATCAAGCATATTGGCGGACCGGCAATGGCATCTAATATTTCTCTTTGAATGCGATGATTGCAAAAAAAAAAATCATAATGCAATGAGTATGAAAAATATAAAATGCGAACAATAATGACTACATCGAACGTCTATTTACCGCAGTGTACATGGGACGGCTGCACGGCATCTGGAACACAATGTGTCTTGTATACATAAATACGATTAAAATATGTCTTGTATACATAAATACGATTAAAATATGTTAAATGGAAAATATGCACTCAAAACCAAACATAATTCATTAGAACAATAACTTCAATACAACATGACAAAAAATTCCCATCCTATGTAATTTAAAAACATAATATTACAAAAGAACAACACCATTGTTTCTTCACAAATTAACAAAACGTGGAGTTTTCATAGCCCTATCCTAACTTACAAAGCACCCCACCCTAAGGATTTTAATATCGTGCACATCATCATCACACCACAACCTCGACCACAATGCATGCGGTCATAATATTTAATGAGAATATACTACAGTTGTTTGTGAATGTGAATGGAGTGATGATTAACCACAAAAGTAATATAAAGGTGGAAAGGTAAATCAAAGTAAAGGTTATCAAATTCAAAGAGGGCAAACGCTCTTGGCCAGACCTTACCCCAGAGTAAGAATCAGGCTCTACAGGTGCGACCCGGACCGAACATCGGATTAGTCGGGCCAGTTGGTTCCAGATATCGGGGGTTTTAAACAAAAAAAAAAAAAAAAAAAAAAAAAAAAAAAAAAACAAAGATGGAAAAAGTAAATTAAAGATATGCACTTGTCGTAACACTACACTTATCTGTTCTATCAGACACGTATTTGTAAGTTAAATTAGAAAAAGAAGTGATACATCAAAATAAAAGAAAACGCTGATTCATTATAAATGACGATGAAAATAGGCTTGTTCAATAAAAGTCAATACGATATTGAGCAGTGCATGTTGACTCTGCAAGGAGATTCATGCATGTACACAAACAATTGTGGTAAATTGGATTACAATTCTACAATTCCACATCAAGTAGCTTTAATATAGAGGAAATTAAAGAAATTGAGCACATCATGTAGCTTAGTACAGAGGAAAATGAAACAAATATAGAGAGAGTGAAGGAAAGTTTGATGATGCATGCTAAATTCAGCATCTGCATCTTTTTGGGCATTGAATTGATCATGTTCCTTGAAAACCTTGTGCAATTAACATTATCTTTACAACATAATCTCTTTGGTCCAATGTAGTTGCTTCCTTTTAAACACAATCTTTACATTATCTTTCCACGGAAATGTGATACTTATTGTGCAAAACCGATCGAGTGGAACTGGTGATTTCACAGCACTCAAGTTTACTGCAGCACCTACAACTAAGCACACTGCTCTCCAAGATTTTTCTTCATAGGCCAAAACTTTTGTGCACCCAAGTACCTATAGAGACATTGAGTTTGAAGTAATTAAAAAATGAATATGAAATGGATAATTAGAAACAGTGAAGCCATGATACATGAAAATTAGCAGAAGTCCAAGTAATAAGGAGAAGGTAAATCTGGCAAATGCAAACCATTTTAATCAAAGCCATTCTATCTACAATGTGAATATGGATTATGCTTCAGATTATATATTGGGATATAACAATATCTAAGTCTGCCACCTACTACAAAATAAGACATTATACATAAAGCAGTTTCAAATCCCAGTTTTAGATTATTGATTATTTTTATTTTTATTTTTTTCTTCCAAAAAATAGAGAGAATTTCAAAAAAATCATCCATCCAAGCAGTATAATACAACTCGTACAATCATCCCTTGATAAATTTAAAAGAAATGCTGCCACTAATACCCATAACGATGATAAATATTAAAAAGCAAAATCATAGCAGATATAGGCAACATCGTAATCAAAATAGGTACACAGACTACTGATTAATCAATAGCATGTAACTAAATTGGAGCTGGCACTTGTAATGCATTTGCGTCTTTTGTTGACATTCACCTTCATACGAAGTATTTGATGCTTGCTTTAAACCATTTCTACATTGTTACACCGAAAGGTGGTGGCATAAAAAAGTGGAGAATTCACCGATGTTTGACAAAGAATTAAATGAAAGAATCCATATGAACTATGTAGAGGGTTATAACACACAAACTCATGCGCAAATCAAATTGCAACACACCAAGAAAAAAAAAAACGCAGCTCATATGAATACAAAATCGTTTTAAAGAAGCTATAAGAACTTACACATATGCACTTCAAAGGAATCTGAAGAAAAAAGAGTGAACCAAAGGGAAAAAAAACACACACAATGACATACATATCTAAATGCTTGGTGATTTCCAGGAAACGATAAGAATGAGAAAATAGAAAAAGTACCACTGGGGTATTGAGTTTGAACCAAATAGCATCAAGCAATCTGGAGAACAAAGAGAAACACATGCGTCAAGATCACTAAATTATACAGAATAATTGCATGGAAAAGCAACCATTTCAAAATAAAAATAGCAGCCCCTAAAAGCCAACCAGCTTAGTTGATTTCCAAATTAGAGAAGAAAATCACCTCATGGATCCAAGTGAGGCTCTAAAATTTTCAAAGGATGGACCATCTCACCAGGTAAGAATAAACGATTTGGAGATAATTTGTGGCATAAAGTGCAGAGAATGATTTGAATTTGATTCGAATTTTGAGCGTATTACCTGAATTTAAATGGAATTTCGGGCCAAATATCAAGTCTTCTTCCATCTTCGGGGAGTAGTGATAGTGTGTAAACTGTGAGGTTGAATTTGATTTCGAGAAACGATTATATTGTCCCATTCTTTTCGTCGTCTTCTACTACTTCTCCAACAGAAATTAAAATAAAAGCCACTGCATGCACTTTATGTAGGTAAGAAGTTTTGAGAGAAAGAGAACCGACGACCGGAAAAACACAAAGCTAAAGTGTAAACCTAAGGCGGAAATTGAATCCTTTTTGGCTTCCTCCATAGATTCATTGTTGAATAAATAATAAGGAATATAGATCCTGGTAAATTAAAGAAATGAGTAAAATCTATATAGGAATGACAAACACATATCAAATCATAACAACAAATAAGTGAAACCCATGAAAGATAATTTAGGGAAAAAATTCTCACATTTGTCAAACGGGGACCGAGATCCATTAATGTTTCATCCACCATATCGATCCTCTATGGGAAATAATTGAATCCAAATTTTGAATTCCAGTAAACTCCACAAAACCCTATTTCATATAAGATTCACATATTTTGAACTTTGAAGAAAATAGGGAAAGAAAGAACTGCTGACATCCACATACTCAGCAAGTCAAAATTCAATACCGCATTGATGATGAAAGAGCTAACAAATAGAATCGATCAAAATACGTATGGAGAAGAAAAGAACAAAATTTTGAAAATTAAAAAGGTAAAATCTCATAAAGCCTAAAAAGTATTACCAGCAGAGAACATGGAATCCGATTTCGTTAATGCTTTCTAATCAAAATTTGGCCACAACCAGCAACAACATCAAGCACAAAAAATAACTATTCCATAGAAAAAATAACGAAAGAATATTGAACAAAAATTTGCTCAAACAACCTTGTAGGAGATAAAAACCTTGTCTTCCTCCTCTTCACCATTTCTCTCTTCTCGTCAGGTATGTTCGGGTCGAATTCTTCAGCTTCACCAGCCTTTGGAAATAGCGGCGTGCAATCATCTCCGTTTCGTAATTCAGCACCTACCGGAAGCTCCTCCGCCTCGCCGCTGTTTGGTGTCAACCAGTGTCATCGGGAAATTCCAGCTCTTCTTCGGATGAGGATTGTTCAAAATTCCTGTTTAGAATTGAAGTTTTACTTGATCGGATTTGAGAGCCGTAGATTCTAGGGATACTATTTGGCGAGTTGATGGGCCGATGATCCGCGTGTAAATGTTCGGATTATTACGGGTTTGGAGCGGGTCAATCGGGTAAACGGGCTAAATTGCTTCCTCATATATTATTTATTATAGATATATATATAGCTTTCGTAAAGTATCATCAGACAATTGTCTGAAACTAATCATTCGAGATACTGTCGGGTACCAAAAGTGGGATCTCTCTAACAAAATTTATCGCATCCACAAGGTTCGAACCAAACATCTTGCTTAAGCGACCGGAAAATCCATACACCAAAATCTGGATGCAATTAATCAACCAAAAACCAAGGTAAAAAAGGAGAAGACATAGTAAGTATAATAAACTTATATACCTTTCTTTAACACTTCAATCAATTAAAAAACAAAAATCTAGGAGCGTAAACAATCCGATTCGAATCAAACATTTACTCATCGAGTCGAGCAACCCCTTAAAACAGTGATACTCAAACTCGGCTCGAAATCGTTCGAGCAAGAAAATAAATTGCTCGACATCGGTTCAAAAACATATTAATCATGCTCGAGTTCGGCTCGATTATGCTCAAAAAAATCAAGCACTTTCAATTTCTAGCTCGATCGAGTAGCTCGAAAAAATGGTACAAAAACTAAGATATGCACATGAAACATTACGTCCAGCAGCATAATAATAAGAAATATAATATATAGAATAATATAAAATGCTCGATAAGGCGCGCGAGCATGTCGAGTCAAGCATTAAATTTCTCGAGTTCGGCTTGTTAATTATGATGAGCTGCTCGAGTTGACTTGAGTTCGATTAAAACCATATCCGAGCGAGAATTTAACGAGCCGATTAAAACATATGATTTATAAAATAAAATAAAAAAAAGGTCAATGATATATCCCCTTCGTATCTTCGATCACTATATATCAATTATCATGTATACGCCTCAATGGATTATTGGAGATAACACAAGCCACATTGTGTTTTTGTGTGTTGGGGGGTCAATTGTGCAGAATAATACTCAAGTGAGAGGATTTTAGTCTAAATGTGTACTTGGGAAGTTCCCGTCACTATTGTTCTCTGAAACTCCCGTCATTATTAATGTTCTTGAGTTTTCTGTCGTTTCCGTTCTCTTATGCATTAATTCAAGAAATTCCACATATATAGATAATTAGCCATATATAGTTGAAAGAAGTCACCTCTAAGCAGTGCATATCTTTTCAACTTGGCATGAATTTTTCCTCATTTTACTCGAATTTTGACATGGTTTTTTATTTACTGACCATATTTTCAGTTTCGCCCAAGTCGGATCTGAAGTCTCGTCCTTATTGGGTCAAATGCCTTGCAGGTATTTTATTTTTATTTTTATATACTAATATCTTGTTTATAAAAAAATAACGATCGAGTCATAATTGATTTCAATGCATCAAATGTTTTCCCTTCATTTTGTTGCTGGATATATATCTCGTTCGAAAACTTCAATTTTGAGGAAATTTGGTTTTCATTAAAATAAATAAATAAATAAATAATTTAGGAAATTCGCTTATACCTATATTAAAATCAAGCAAAAATAAGGCAATTTTTTTTGCCATATGGAGGATAAAAATTGGGGAAAATAACTCATAAACGAATGGACAAAATCCCATATTAAACCAAGTTATATTGATTGTAGTTTTGTGTTTACTGGAGTTGTATATAGAGTTTGATGTTGGAGAAAGGGGAAATATATTATTAATCTTGGAGAAAAAAAAAACCGATTGAATGGGTCACTGTATTTTGATAGTTGGCCTGCATATTTTCCAATGCCCCCAACAACTTTAAAGCTGTGTAACGCCCGTTTCCTGGATACCGAGTCCTTACCTGAAAATAGAACGTTCGACACGTATAATATAAAATAAATTATATATTATATGTAAGCATTTACTACGTCGTATCGAGATTAGCTTTTACGGAAGCTAAATGACTCGGGTGTATATTTTTTTTTTGAGAATAGAAACAAAGATACTAAAAATAGAAAAGATGTCTTACAACAACGCTAACAAACTTACAACCGTACGATGTCTTAAAAGAAAAACAACAAAGTTATCTTACAAGAATTCCAAAATAAAGTACAACATGTCTTTAAAGGAAAATACAACCTAGTTTAGAACATAGTTTATAACAACAAGAAAAGTCTAGCATAGCCTAGTAAACATTATCATATGTCATCCTCGAAGTCCTAATCAAACTCTTGCTCAATATGTTCATCTTCTCAACCCCAAACACAAATATACACACATTTGAGGTAAGTACAAAGGTACTAAGCAAGAAACAAAAGCTATTGCATTAATTAAGATTCATAAAAAGGATTAATTAATTATTAAGTTATATGTATGATTTCGACTCAATTCTAGGGCTCAGTTCATGTTCATCAACATGTTGTAACTAACTGTTTTTATCTTAACTCAAGTTTGTTACACCGGAATTCAAGGGCACTACGCATGGTGCTACCCACCACTAGGTATCATTTGCAACCTATTAGTGGATCACACCAATGTACCACGGTTAAAACCCGATAGTGTGCGTTTAAATAAGCCCTCTACAATTTAGCCGTTTATAGGCCAATATAGTTATTCACTTTATCGACCGCCCACACATCGCGATATAGCCAAGTGCCTTACCAAGAATGTTACGATGTTTAGTCTTTTACTACACACTTATTTTACATAAGTCATTAACTAGTCACCTAAGTATTTTCAAGACAACTTCCCTAACAAATCCTACTCCTCACTTAGACTTCTAGACACCACATCCTAACACACACGTGAGACATTGATGAATACTACTTCATCAAAGCACAAGCCTATCATGCCTTCCGGCGGTCCCGAACTTCAACTCTTAGGAAGCATCCATTCGGTGCCGAACTAATCATATCGAAAAAATCAATCAAGGCTTGTTCGATTAATTTAACATTATTAGATCAAGAAACAACGCTTTAAAAGCGAACTCGGGCTTAAAACTCACAAATACCCAGAACATGGGTGAATGCGTGCGCATTGAGTAACAAAAAACATTCGAGGATGCTCTGTTTGACCAATCGCGCGCGCATTGCCTACCTAATGTGTGTGCATTAGCTCCCAAGATCATTTTTGACCTTCAATGCTTGCGCATTCTATCTATGCGCGTGTGCATTGAGCTCCCGAACCAAAATTCCAACTTTCTTTTCATCAATGCGCGTGCATTGCTACTAATCGTCGTGTGTATTGCGCGGTGAAAAAGCCCTAAACTTGTTTTTCTGCACTTTTATGATTTCTACACAATTCCAAACATGAATAACATCCATCTAAGCATTATAACAGTAGAGACACATAACTTTTAACCACACATAGCACCATGTACTTGCATAACAACAACTAGGCATGATTTCACGCATCAAACTACTTCTACAACTAAAACCCCAACTTCATCAAACCAAATTAAGGCAATAGAGAAGATTTTTCTTACTTGTTAGCAAGCAATCCAAAACCAAACTTCAAGCAACTGCAGCAAAACTTCAAACTGCAACGAAAACCTACTTGATGCACGACCGAGTCAAGAACTAGTTAGGATCAACGTTTCTAACTATTCCGAACTACGAATTAGACAACTTTCTTCAACCAAACGTGATCAAACATGATGAAAACCAGAATTAGGGCTATCTTTCATACATTTCGAAATCTGGAAATCTTAGTATCAACATGATCCTTGCCTTCTCACGATTCTGTTGCCCTACTTGAATCTGAAAACGATTGAGTATCTTGCGAGAATTACGAAGGAATAACTTTGCCTTCTTTCTCAAACATGAGAGCACTTGTTCGAACGATGTTTGTGAAATCTAATATTCTGACAAGTAACGTACGTAGTGGGAGGTTTATTTTTCTCTGAATAAAACCACTACCTATGTAATTACCATCATTCCCTTAATTACTCCTTAATTGCATAGTGGAAGGGTCATTTTCAACCTTTTAAAAAGTTTACAATTTTCCTCATAGTTCATCCTCCGATATTCATTTTCCTTCTTCTCCAATATTCACAAACATCCTTTCAATTCTCAGAAGATACGTACCTTAGCCGCAAAAATAAAGAAATTCACTTGGTGTTGTTTTAGGCTCTTTTGGTAAGTATATACATTCTTAAGTCTTATTTTCTTAGAGGTTGTTAAATTAATAGCAATTACAGTGATCATAGAAAATTCATGTTATGCAGAAGGTGTGATATCCTAACAATTTTAAAGGTTGCAAATGTTGAATTCTCAGAGTTTCAGAGGTAAGGAGAAGTGTATCAATAGGTGATTCTCTTATTCATATTTTTCTTATTTGCATATCTGTTTGTTTTAAACATTTCACATTAGATGACATGTTTTTAAATTTTATTGTACTGGGCTTGGGCTTTGTATTTAACGGTTTGCAAGACATAAATCTTTTTATAAGCACTAAAGTATATAGTGCTGCAGAAAGATAAATTTGTTAGTTAATTATGTTACTAAGCTTTTTCACAGAACCTTTTATATTTTAATAAAGGAAAAGAATCTATACATATATTGAAAAGTAAATGATTTACACTATAATTTTCATGTTCAGGCTATAGCTAGCAATATGTGAATATATATTGCTTAAACGTTTATGCTAAAATTAACAGCTCTCGTTTATGCATTTAAAGGACTTCTAGTTCTATTTTATATGTGACATGAAAGGTTAAGGAGGAAATGTAAAATGCTGTTGCCAGCAGCTCGAAATGACAACTTTGAAATATCAAATTTCCATGGTATTTTAGATTTTATGAAACACTGTTTTCATTATTTGAGAAGGATAATGTATCTTAAATGTAACGTTTCATGGTTAAGTATGAAATTTAGTAGAGCATTGAATGCTCGATGGTCCCCGGCACTAGTTTTCCTCAGTCGGGCTATAATAGTGAGAAAAAGGCCGGGCCGGGTCAATTTCTATGTTCACGGGCGATAATAGTGAACATATAATTATGCTACATATTTTAGTTTCCTTTTCATGCTGGCTATAATAAAGAGGCGTAATCTTGTGAACTGCTATACGTATCGGATAAGTATGAGCCTCTCTCTCTAGGATGAATTTTATGTCATTAAGTAAGTAACTAAATAAATATACTATGATTACGTCAGATTTTTTTAGCTTTGCATAATATTTATTTATTCATTCTCAGCACTGGTTTTAGTAGTTTTTAAATTAGGGTAATTTTATAAAAGATCATATTTTCTTTAATTCAAAATGAACTCTGGCGTGTCTACCCAAAGGACGACCTTAGTTCCTTTTTTGATGCAATTTTTTCACGGGCATTTTTGCTCACTCTTTACATTCTTGTGTTGTTCGGATAAAGTATGCGATCAAATGTATATTGGTGATCTCGAGACGTCTAGCTAAGTATCAACGGCGGTGGTTATGATCTTAGTGCGATTATTTCTCCGGTAGGACATTTGAGGATGTAATATTGAATTGTATATTGTAATGTAGTATTACATTTGTGATTAGAATATGGTTGATATAAAGACTGTTTTGTTTTGGGTGATAGTAAATAAATGATGTAATGAATCAGATTATTGGGAATTGAAGCAGTGGTGACGTTAGACCCGAGTTGTGATGTTTTAGCTTCCGCGTTTAGTGTTGGATATGTATTGCTTAGAAAGGCTTCGTGTTTCGAGATTTTATCTTGAAACATGGCCGAACGATCCGTACTCCGAAAATACTCAGGTTTTCGGGACGGGGCATTACAACGTGCCTAACAATACTAAAATTGAGGGAGTTCCCGGAGGTTATAGGTGTTCGCCTATCGATTCAGAGAGTTCAGGGTGTTCCCTATTGATAGAGGCGTGCGCCTAAGGCTCACCGGGCGTGTGTCTAACCCCCAGAATTACAGTTTTGCTTTATTTTGTGAATAATGTGCTATTATACGATATGTATGTCCTAGGGACATTAATTGGGACTTGGAAAAGTCTAGCTTACAGTTTCTAGTAGTCAAGGCTCAGCACCACAACTGATACGACCCTCTACGGAGAGAATGTGAGAGCACCGGAAGCCGTTTGTCTAGGCCTTGTGGGACATTGATTTACTAGTCAAATGATCAATTTGGTATGTGTTTAGTAATTAATATAGAATGTATAGGAATAGATGCCCTAAGGAGACTTTATGTGAATGAATCTAGGTGGTTAGATAAATATACAACGACCATATTTAATGAGTATAAAAGCTAAAACACAATGATCTCTAATAAGGCACGTTTCTATTTCGCTGCATGGACAAACCCATGCGGACAAGTCCGTGCTTTTGAGTGATTTTAATCATGATTTATTACATTTATTTATCATTTTTAATCAGTGTAAAAAAAACTTGTATTTTAAGATGGACATAGTATTTTTTTCCCCAAGAAAATGAAAGGAAAAAAAATACTTTATTGAAATGTTTACATTTCCGTGTGTGTGTGTACATATGTATGTATATATATATATATATATATACACACACACACATATATATATATACATACACACATATATATATATATATATATATATATATATATATATATATATATATATATATACGTATATATATACATATATATGTGTGTGTCTGATATTGATATATATACAATATTAATTATCTACCTCCCTCTCAGTTTCTCCATTTTGGAAGCGATGGTAATTCAATATGGTACCCGAGGGGGAGGTAGTTTGAATTAAAGGAAATAACAGAAAATCTCCATGGATGGAGCTCAAGCAAAAATGAGGAAAAAGATAATTTTCATTCACTGATCTTCAACGTCATACATCATATTTGTTTTTGTAAAATGAAATCCAACAGAATCTAGTACAGATCCCAATACATTACACATGGCACTTATCTAGACATACACATGTCACACACAATTAATTACTAATACCCTTAATTTTATCTCCCCCTCTCAAACTAATATGTGGATCAACCACATTGAGTTTGTTCTTGAAGTTGCAAAAGGTAGATATAGGCAAGGACTTTGTGAAGATGTCACCAACTTGTGCTGAGGATGGTATGTAGCAGACTTTCATCTTTTTGTCTAGGATCAGATTTTGAATGTAGTGAATATCCACCTCAATATGTTTTGTTCTAGAATGATACACAGGATTCTAGGCCAGTGTTGTAGCTCATGTGTTATCACACCATAGTACAGGGACATCAGGCAATTTGAATCTCATTTCTTTCAAAATCTGCATGATCCACTGGATCTCAGCACCCAGATTAGACAGTGCCCTATATTCTGATTCACAACTGGATCTATCCATAACCTGTTGTTTCTTAGAACTCCAGGTGATGAGAGAGTTACCCAAATAGACACAGTATCCTCAAGTGGATTTCTGTCATTGGGATCACAGCCAGGGCTTGGCATCGGTGAAGCCATGAAGAGACAAATTGTCACTAGGTATGAAATGCAGTCCTTGCTTCAGTCGTGCCCTGTACAAATCTCAACAATCTCTTCAATGCTTGCCAGTGTTCAATGCAAGGTTCTAGCATGAACCGACTCAAAGTATTCACATTATATGCTATGTCAGGTCTGGTAATTGTCAAATATTGTAGTGCTCTTATAGCACTTTTGTATATGTTGTGGTTGGATAGAGTTCACCTTGATTAGGCCCCAGTGCTTTCCCCACCACCATTGGTGTTGGACAAGGTTTGAGATGCTTCAGGTTCAATCTCTTGAGCTGTTGTGATGCATAGTAAGATTAAGTTAAGTATAATCCAGATTTATTCCTTGTAACTTGCATTCCCAAGAAATGTGAGACAGGCCCTAGATCTTTGAGTGATAATTTTGTGTCCAGCTGCTTGATGAACTTCTGAATCATTGAGGGAGAGTTCCCTGTAAGAAGTATGTCATCCACATGTACCAAAACAAACATAACCATATTATCCAGATAAAACATAAAAAATGAGTTGTCTGATATAGACTGTGTGAAACCCCACCTGACCATCTGTGATTTGAAAGCATCAAACCATGCCCTGGGGGCCTGTTTCAGGCCATATAAAGCCTTGTGCAGTTTGCATACATAATTAGGTCTAGTCACATCCACAAACCCTTCTGGTTGCTCTTTATAAATTGGCTCATGCAAAGGGCCATTCAAGAATGCATTATTGATGTCTATTTGGTTCACAGGCCAATCCATAGACACTGCCAGAGCTAAGATTATTCTAATTGTTGTTGACTTTGAAACAGGACTGAAAGTCTCTGTGAAGTCTATACCATAGTTTTGACTATACCCTTTGGCAACTAGCCTTGCCTTATGCTTCATAACTGTACCATCTGGTCTCAATTTCAGTTTGAAAATCCACCTATTTCCAACAATACTCTTTCCCTGAGGAAGTTTGACCAATTCCCAAGTTTTGTTATGCATAAGAGCTTTGTATCCTGCTGACATATCATCCTTCCAATTCTCTGACTGCAATGCTTATGACACACTTGTTGGTTTAGTAGGAAAAGAGTGAGCATTATCAATAGCAACAGAATAGACTTTAGGCTTGAAAATACCACTTTTGATCTAGTTTGCATATGGTGAGACATGGTTTGGGTAGTTTGAGGAGGTTGAGGATTGGTAGGGTTACGAGGTTGTGTGTTTGAAGCTTGAGAGGCACTTTGTGGTGGTCATCCGTGTGACTTCACGGAAGTAGATGGGGTTTGTTGTGGTGACCGAGTGTCATGTTGTGATTTCTGTGGTGAACCAAGTGGTGGAACCATTAAAGGAACCAAAGATAGTGTGTTGGACTAGAATACAAGTTACATCATCAAACATGGAAGCTTTGGAATTAATTACACGATTTGCGTAACTTACAAACAATGCCTTCACAGTGGATCTACTTAGGATGCCTTGTTCCCCCTCTGCTTGAGTTGATGAGAAGGTGGTAAGAGAGGAAAAGAAGGAATAATCAGTAAGAACTTGTGTGGAAGGGCCTTGAGTGAAACCTTGAGAAAAGGGAAGTTGGTTTCATAAAAAATAACATTGTTGGAGATGTAGATTCCCCCAGTGTCATCAAGACACTTAAAACCCTTACGACAAGGACAGAGACCTAGATTGACACATTTCTTTGTGTGAAACTGAAATTTGGTGGTTTGAAAGGAACTAAGGTTAAGATACACATCACATCCAAAAACTTTAAAATTCTTATAATTAGGTCTAGTCTGAAGCAGACATTCTCCTGGAGATTTGTTTTTAAGAATTGGTGTAGGAAGAGTATTAATGAGGTGAACTAAGGCCTGAAAGTTGGGCCACCAGTACCTCAAAGGCATGTTGGCTTGAGCCAAAAGGGTAAGACCAGTCTCAACAATGTGTCTGTGTTTTCTTTCTGCCCTACCATGTTGGGCATGATCTGTTGAAATAGTGTCCTAAACCCAATCGGGTTGGACCAAATCCGACCGGGTCGGATCATTTTTGCTATTTATTTATGATTATACATATATAATAAATGGCTTTTATGTTTTCATATATTTGTTCTTTTAAAGAACCAGTTATGAATTGTTATATGATAACGTCCTTAGTATTAAACTGTGATAGAGAAACCATGATAGACGATTATGGTTGATGAGATCTCTAGTCACTTTAATTAGTTTGATACTTAAATGTCTCTAGGCTGATGTACTATTAAACAGGGCATTGATAGTACGAACAGACGAGCACGTATTAGATATCTTCTGTCTTTAAAGGCAGGGATAGATCTCGTCAGTCGAAGTGTAGAGACACTTGGACTGTACGTGGACGTGTATTAGAGAATGCGTACGTTAGACTGACCCACTTACACTGTTAAGTGTCACACTATGTGACGGTTGTGTAATTATCCTTAGGACCAGAGTCAGCATGGCATCACGGTGTGGATTGTCATGTTTTGACACTATTGAGGTTTCCCCTAACCATGGGGCGATCATGCAGTAGTGATTGGTATGATACTGAAGCATGCGGAGTATACATGTTAGGTCGTCTAGGAATCGCGTACCCTATGAATAGGGGTGAAAATCCGAAAGGGCCTTCTTATAAGGAATGTCTTACTCTCGTGAATCTTTGCAAAGTGGAAGTAAATGTGTTACTTAGAGAGAGCATGATATCCAGATTATAAGATATGGTCGTCAATGCTTGACACTCGACCTACGACCGTATGGTTATTATTACAGCGATAGGATTCTATTTACACGCTAACCGAGCACATGAAAGGTAGTAGTCATTGCGTATTGACTCTTACGATGATTGGGGTCACGGACGTGTTGTTAGACGTTATCCGTGATCGTTAGAGGTGAAGGTCATTTTCGTAATTGCGCCTTATGTCTACGGCCAACATATTCAGAAACCTATTGGTTCACACACATATGAACATCGAGTCGGATTAAAATGTGGTTATAGTTGATAACCGGATAAGGAAAGTTTTATCTCATACTATAAAGGTTATAGTGGTAAATTACTATGGTGGTATTTAATTATTATGAATAAATTAAATACAAGATATTAATTATGTTGATTAATTAAATATGTATATAGATACACAATTTTGGAAATATGTATATATGATATACAAGTATTTTGCAAATTAATTAATCATAGTATTATATTAATTAAAGAATATTCTGGAAGCCCATTTATGGTTAAAGATGGCGCAATTTCTAGTGTATATGATACATCTGAATTGTGCAATTTAATTAATAAGATTATCATAATATTGGATATTAATTTATTTTGGAAAGATAGATTTATGGTAATAAGATAAAGATAGTCAATATTAGATATTGACAATATCTTGGAAATATTTAATATAAAATATTAAATTAAATGAGATAAATCAATCAAAAGGATTTTCCTTATTTAATTAGGAAAATGTTTTATTTCTCATCAATCTACTAGAAGCTAATCCTAATCAGATTAGGAGCTAGATGGGGCGCCACCTACTATTATAAATAGGGAGGCTTGGATAGCTCTTTTGTACACCATAATTACAATAGCTAATTGTTCTTGTGAAAAATAAGAGAGCTTCTTAGAGAGAGATTGTAGAGAGAGAAAATGTCGACCTAGCAGTCAAGTTTTCTAGTTGCAATCCTTGGCGGGATTCCGGCGAGGTGCTCGTGTGGATTACTGGTACAGGCCGGACACTTGGACAGCTCGCGCACAGCTACTCCTATCGAACGGTCAAATCGTTGATCTTTTAGATCAACCAAGGTAGTATTATCGTCCTCTCTCTTATATGTTTATTGTTTAAACGGAGACGATCTTGGATCGGGAAATCAATTTTTAAATTCCGCTGCGCTACTCGATTGATTTCCTAACATTATCATGAGGACAAGGGTGTCTAAAGATGATTCCTTCTGTGGTAAGGCACTCTTGGAAGGATCTGTACTCACCTCCCCAATCAGATTGAAGACACTTAATTTTGACAAAAAACTGAGTTTCCACCAGAGCCTTAAACTTTTGAAAAGTACTAAAGGTCTCAGACTTGGATTTCAGTGGTATATCCAAGTGTGCCTAGTTTGATCATCTACAAAATGCACATAATAAGTATAGCTTTATACAGATTGAATGGGTGCAGGGCCCCACAAATTTGTGTGAACAAGTTCAAAAGGTGCAGTGGCATGAGAATCAGACAGAGGATGAAATAAATTGTGTGCCTTACCAAAATGACAAGATTCACAAAAGGAGAAAACACCAACAGTTTTGACATTACAACCATTCAAGATAGTAGTTAGAACATGATTTGAAGGGTGACCAAGTCTTTAATGCCACACATCAGGGCTAAAATCAGAATCATTACAAGAGATTGAGTTTTTGGGAACATAAAAAACAAACTGAACCAAATTGGTGTGAGGGGAGTTCTGATCAGTGGATTCAAGTTGATGGATCTTGTAAAGGCCATCCTGAAGTTGACCCCTGAGAAGCATTGTCCATGTATTCTTGTCCTTGACAAAACAAAACAAATCATCAAATTCAATAGACACAAGATTATCATAAATAAGTTGAGAGATACTAAGAAGATTTCTTGTAATCTGTGGAACATGAAGGATATTGTGTAGGTGTAAAGAGACATGTGGTGTGTGGAGAAAAGAATGACCAACATGTGCTACTGGTAATTTCTCACCCTTGCCTACAGTCAATGTGTCATTACCATTGTAGTTGGAGTTAATGCTCATGTTCCCCATATCTGCTGTGACATGATTTGTTGCTCCACGATCCAAGTACCAAGAATGATCAGAGACTGTGCTTGGAGTAGCAATAAATGCTGAGTTTTGTTTGCCTCCACTGCTATTGTTGTTGGCAGTTGTCCCCTGAAAATCATGTTCAAACCTATGCCAACAATCAATGACTGTGTGACCATTCTTACCGCACAGTTGACATGTCATCTTTGGACCTGATCTAGCACCACCTCTACCACCTCTATTTCTTCCACCTCTATAACCCCTTCTGCCCCTATTGTTACCTTGAGATGAATTGTTGTTACCGTTTCTATTTTGAGGCCTCCCAGAACCATAAGCAGTCAAGTGAACAGAGGGGTTAGATTGACTAGTAACTGCTCCATTTGTCAAGTTGATAGTAAGATTGAACATTGCCAAAAGTCTCTCATGTGTCAACAACTGAGACTGGAATTTAGGCCATGTAATTGAACCAAACCTTGAGGTATTGTTCATTATCATTGCCTCATAATCTTTATCCAAACCGCATAATGTGGCCAATATCAGTTCTGATTTGGATACAGGGTATCCAGCTGCTGCCAAACTATCACTGTAAGACTTCATTTATGCCAAATAATCACTCATGGATTTGCTACCTTTCTCAGATTTGGTAAGAGCACTCTTAAACTCCAACATTTTTGCTTCAGATTGACTATTAAAGAGTGTCTCGGATGTGGTCCAAATCTCATTGGATGTGATACAACCCATCACTTCAACTAGAGCTTACTCGATCATGTAGAACTTAAAGCCATCCCATTAGCAATTGATCCACAATATCCCACTCATCAGTGGCCGGATTCTTGAAACCAGTATACAGATTTGTGTTTGGAGGTCTAGGTGTGGTCCCAAACAAGAAACCATCCAACTTATGGCCCTTGTCAATAGGTAAGATCGTATACTTCCATAATAGGTAGTTATCTTTTATGAGTTTCTGATACACGTTTGATTTAAGTACCCTTGGAAAGGAGATCATGTGTTACTCAGTGTGCTTGGAGATGGTGACCGGAGAAACGAAGGAAAAGTTGGTATCGTAGGTGGTATAACAGTACCTGACATCTACGGGAGGAAAGGAGGTCCAGAAATGTTTGAAGTAGAAAACATGAAGCCCGGGTAAGGAACTAATCCGAAAGTAGCTCGATATTGAGAAAACGCACCCAGATCTGTTGTGGTGACGGTGGAGCTAACATTGGCCGAAATCGGAGTAGTGTTTTCCGGTCCAGTGCTTCCATGGCTTCCTTCAGCGATTGGTGGTGCCGACGACGGAGGCGTTGAGGTCCCGTAATCATGACGCAAGTCTAAAGCTCCGATACCAAGTTTGAATTAAAGGAAATAATGAAAAAATCTCCATGGATGGAGCTCAAGCAAAGATGAGGATGAAGAAAATTTTTATTCACTAATCTTCAACGTCGTACATCAGATTTGTTTTTGTACAATGACCTCCAACAGAATCTAGTACACATCCCAATACATTGACACATGGCACTTATCTAGACATACACATGTCACACACAATTAATTACTAATACCCTTAATTTTATCTGAGGTAATGAGTTCAAATTCTAACCCAACACATGATCTTCCACACAAAACTAAAAACAAACAAAAACGTATTGAGGTATGTATAATATTAATTATCTACCCAAAAAAACTATACGATATATTGAGATATATATTAATTATTTATCTATCGGCTTAAGTTTTTTTAAAAGATGGTAATTCAATATGTGATTACTTTTTCTTCAATCTTTTGGGGGTGGATTCTCTATTTAAATTATCTATTTGCTTCTTTAGGGATTAGCACTATGTTCATTAGAAGCTTCCAAAGTATAGGATCCATCAAATTCTGTCTTCTTTCAACCATGGATCTTAATGGGTTTTTTCCTTTTTCCTTCTTTTTTTTTTTGAGGGTGTGGATCTTAATGTTTCCATTTGTCTAACAACTGTTACTGATGTCATCTGGTAATTACTTTTATTTTCCTTTCAAATATTATATAATTATTATTATAATGTATGTATATGCCATAGTTAGATGTTGAGGGGGCAGGACCCGGTCGGTGGATAATGTTTTTAATTATTTTTGACAATGATATGAAAATGTTATTTTTGTAATAAAAAATCGGTGTTGGTATATGTTTTATTAGTTGTGGATAGAGCATGGCCGGAGAAATCATTAGTTGTCTTCTGTCACGTTTATTAGGTTTTCATTTTTGTCATATTGTTGTAATATGACTTACTAAAGAAAACATTATTAGACTTATTCATTGAATAGCTCTAGATTTAGTTTTATCTACCCTTAAAAAAAAGTTTTATCTACCCTTAATTTTATCTATAGTAGAAAATTTGATGTATTTATTCTTGGATAGATATTATGTTAGTTAAAAAATTGTGTATTTAAAAGTATAAAATAGAGTATTCTTTAATAGGATATCCGATTCGAGTGTTCTTACATGCACATCATAAAATACATAATTCGCCATTGATTCTATTTTTATAGAGATTTTGATTGATTTACAATGAATAAAGGTTCTATAAAACTAAAAATTTGTTATTAGAGTCTTTAAAAATATAAAATTCCTTAAAAGAAATTGATGCAAGTATTTTAAGTATCAACAAGTTGCTTGAAATAAGGTTATTGTTTTGTTATTTTGGACATTATTACAAGTATAAAAATGAATTAATTAAAATAAAAGAGTGCAGTCCTTCTTGTGACCAGTTTGTCGACTTCCAAGTTCCAAAACAATAATCTCAGCATTATTGCACCGAATTTAAGAAAAATAAAAAGAAAGGACAAAACTTTAAATTAGTGATAATATATAGAATATGGTGATATTGTGTAGAAAATTACATTTCATGATAACGACTAAAATCTACTTTATTTTTCTTAACAATAATGACAAGGATAAGGATAAATTTGTCTTCACAAAGCTAAGACAAATTTTGTGACTCAATTGTAAATACCTATGTATATATGTCACATATTGTTACATATATAGGCGATATCATATCATATTTCTCATTACATCATCACACACGTGTGTTGTGACATATCATTTGTTTTCCTTCATAGGTGAGTTTTCATTTGCAACTTGCAACTTGCCGCGACAACACATAACACTGTCACATTCAACATATCTAATGAATTTTTCAAAAACTTGTTAATTAGGTGTTTAATGTGTAATTATCTAAGCTCTCTAAGAGCTTAAGTTTTTCAGGAGCAATGGTGGTACCTGAACATGAGGGCCTAAGACCGAGGGACAATATTTGTTTAGTATCTCTACATGGAGTGAAGTGGGGGAGGTGTAATTTGAACCACGCAGTTTATATTCCGAGATGTGGGTTAGATCACACATCATGTCACTTCACGGAGATTCCGCCTCATGAGTGATATTCTACCAATATATCTCAAATCAAGAGGTAATTATTAAAATTTTCTTCATTAAAAAAATGGTATGCAACGTGGAAAATACTTGTGTGGTGTCTACACACGTGTGGAGATATCGTCTGAAGACATATGAATCACATAATTTTATTCTGTATTTAAACAGTGTGATTCTGAACGTTTCATTTATCATTTCACCTCAAAATCTCTTCTCTACAGAAGTATTTCCCGGCAAAATGAACAACTTTAATAATAAGGGACATGAATTGACAGTTTAATTAGCTAATAAATACACCTATCATTCAATCAAATCACTTCTAAGATAGGTGCCCTTCAAAACTTAATACCTTTTTTTTTTTTTTTTCCTTTACGAAAGTCAACTTCACCTTTTTTTTTATTTATTTTATAAAACAAAATGACCATGAAACAATTCATAGGTAGTGTAATAATTTCGAGCATCTTTAATGATCTATGTAAAAAGTTTATAAATCATTACAAATGCTTCACAACCATAGTGGGAGTAGTGATTAGGAGAGAAATATTATATGTAGATAGGAAAATGATATGCATTCTGGCACATTGTAGTCATGTAAAACCACAACACGTGTTGTGTCTGATTGATTAAAGTGATAAATTATTTATTGTTATGGATTAAAACAAAATATACGCAAGGTTGATTGTGTTGTGTAAGATGTTGTAGTAGTAAAAGTAGTGGATGTATCACTACTTATGTAGATAATACAAAAGGTTGATAGGTGATGACGTGGAAAGTTTTTTTCTTTTTCGGAAGAGGTTTATGTTTAGTGGTAAAAACGTTTATATATATACTACCTGAGAAAATGTTTATCTAGTAATGAAATCGTGATATAATGCTTTTAAAAGATTTATTTATGTATATGTATAGTGAAGAATATGTTTATGGAGAAAAAATTTAAAAAATGATGACATTATACGGTCATGGATGTTTTGTAAGGTCCATGACCAGAAATACTCCGAGTAGTTACCGGATTCAATTCAATACTGATTCAAATAAGCGTCATTAAGTCTAAGTTCTAAAACGTTACGGGTGGTGTCATAGTAATCTTGAAATGACAAAACTAAATATCAAACGTTACGGTGATGTCAGATTGAATCACAGTGTCTCCACACGAATGGAGCGACTATGTAAACCACACAGTGTCTCCTGACAAATGAAGTGACTATGGGGTGGGTGGGGTGAGGGGAGGTTAGTGAGACAATCAATTCATAATGAAAAAGACGTTTAATTTCATTGAGTAGCCTCATGGGGCTGTAGTTACATCTTGTATAAAAATCTCCAGACACCAAAATCTGGATTACACTTCAAGATCAAAATCCAAGACACAAAAACTTTAAGACAGCTGTAAAAAAAAAAAAAAAAACAAATGCATCAGACAACATTTGACACTACTCCATAACAATCTATGGTGCAATACCAAGCCTTGGTTCAAAACAAAACCAGTAAACATCTGCAACGAAACCGTTTCGATCACGGACACTTCGTGACCATTTCCAAAGTTTCATATCCACATCAAACACAAGAAGTGCAGGTGATCCATAGCTTTGGATGTAAATAAGGTTGTCTGTACCACTACAAGCAAAAACATCATGAAACTCACCAAAACCTTGAAAGAACTTGTGCGGCATTCGCGCGATTTCTTGCCAATCTTTCCCTTTTAAAAACCATATACCAATACCCTTTATGATATCAGGCCTATCTACCTTACCAATCCCACCTACCAATATCAGTTTTTCCTTCAAGTTCATCAACCGTCCACAAGTAAGAGAACATGGTGCGATGCAAGCTTCGCATTAGTACACCGTGTGGCAATCGGTTAGACATGTTGTAACTTATAAGCCCGTGTCGACTTTCTCGACCTGCACCACCAAGTGAGTACACTAAAAAGTATAGAACACCATTGCATATCACACTCTCGTCTCCACCTCTCCAACCGGTCAAAACATCCGTCAAAGGCGTGGTCCATTCGGTATTCACGGAATCATATACGTGAATAGACAGATCCCACTGAAAGAAATTTTCAGGGATTTGTTTAGATTTAACAACTGTGATTCTATAATCATGTGAAACACGGTTAACTGATAACGCCAGAGCACTATAATCCGAGAATTTCAACCCCGGAGGATCTTTTATCCTCTTAAAGAGTCCAGTGACTGGATTACACACATACAATTCAGTCCTACTATCATTATCCATGAAAGCAACTAAACCACAAGACGAAGCAATAGACCAATTCGAGGTACGAATACAAGGAAGCTCAATGCCGTACCATTTCCGAAGAACAGGATCATACGCGTATCCAACCGGTTCATCACTGCAAGTAAACATGAAATACCAAGGCTTTTGTGGTATGTCCTGTGACATATGAAACCTTCTTGAACTTACTAACTCGTTCCATCTTTTGCATACGCAACCTGCCCTGAAAACACTAGCTATAGGAAGATACAATAATATCCGTTCTAGAAGATCGTCCGGTAATATTAGATCTAACGAAACAACGGTATCTTCTGCATTGGTGTTGTCATCGTTGTTAACCTCGGCTGCTACTCTATGATATTCCGCAATGTCCCACGCCACGTCACTGAAGCAATGACTCACCCATGAAATTTCCCTTTCCATGATTATCTGAATCAAACGCATACTCTAGTCAATTACAGTAAGGGCGGGGGGGTTATCATGTTATCAATACCTTTTGAATACAAATCTGTAAATCAATCCTGTATTTTTTTCAATTCTGAAAACATGAAGATTCCATTAAACAATTAAAGAAATCTGACAGAAGAAGCTTTGAAAGAGCATAAAAGCATATAATTAAGAATATCAAATACAAAATACTTGGACAATATTCTCAATTTATGAAAAACATTCTGCAGATTGAACAACAATCATTAACAATTAGAAAGTAATTTTAAAATATAACACAAATCAACTTCCTGCTAAATACAAACTAAAGCAAAACCATTCATTTTGGTTACCACCAGAACAACATTCAGCATCAAATTGAACATTTATCAAAATCCAGATTATCCCAATAATCCAAAAATCATTAAATAACAATAATAAAATTAACATACAACAATTTTAATGCTTATCAATCACACCTCTTCAAACAAAACGTTAGGTACACAAGCATTTTAAAATGAAAAGAAAGGCAAATCAATCAAAAGTTTTGAAATAAAACAGCAAAAATGCACAAATCAATTAGCAAAAAAATCCGACACAAAATCCCAATTGAAAAAGCAACCAGATCTTAAAAGCCCAGAAAAAATAGGAGCTCAAGAATCAATAAAAATCATACCTTTTCGATAATCAACAAAAGATTCAGAAGGAAAATGGTGAATCAAAAGGCTGAAAGAGAAGAACCATCTAATAAGGAAGAAGGGGGAAAATGAATGGATCTTTTTTTTTTTTTTGTGTGTGTGAAAAATAGAAATAGGTAGGGGCAGTATAAATGGGCGTTCGTTACAAAAGAGAGAAGAAAAGAAAATTAACAAACTAGTGGTGAAAGATTGACAGCTGACAAAGAGCAGGCGAGAAGGGGGATGGGACGAGAGCCATTGTTGGTTTGTTTGTTAGGTTGTGTGAGGTGTTGGTGGGGGTGGGATGGGTGGTAGGGGAAAGGGTAGGGGAGTGGGTGGAGATGCAGCTTAGATGTTACTTTGTGACCGAGCTATATATACGGAATGAATGGACAATCTGTTTTTCCAAATTAACAAATAGAATGTTTTTTTAATTGTTTTTGAATATTCTTAGCACTTGCCCTAAATATTGTAAATAGTTAAAATTTTCAATATTTAAGATATAAAAAGAAAATAAATAGTTCAATTTTTTTTTGTAAAATATAAACTATGTAAAATTTTATATATGTAATGCATTCACTCAGATTATGTAATAAAGAACTTGACGTATTTTATCTTGGATAGAAATTCTTATACTCAAAAATATAGTTGCTTCTGCTCAAAAACAAAAAAATATAGTTGTATTTGGAACATTAAAATCGAAATTCCGTTAAAAGTGTCTAATGCAAATACTCTTATTTAGGTAATAATGAAAGTGGGTCGGGTCCAATTGGGTCAAGATATGGGCCTTGGTTTGGGATGGTTTTTAGGTGATAACCTCACATGGGAGTTACGAGATATGGTCTAATATGGATCATACAGTTGATTCATATTGCACTCTTAATTAGGTGATAATGAAAAATGGGTCGGGTCCAATTGAGTCAAGATATAGGCCTTGGTTTGGGATGGTTTTTAGGTGATAACCTCACATGGGAAATTACAAGATGTGATGTAATCTGGATCATACAGTTTAAATTCAAAATGAAAAACTGTGACTCATATTGCACCACATCATGGAACTCTTTACGTGGACTTACCATCTGGTTTGACTCATGTTTTGGATGAGCCGGTTGCAATGACGGCCTCAGAATTTTTTTCAGTGATGGTCAAATTCAAAAAAAAATGTTTAAAAAAATGCATCAACTTACGAAAAGTTGAGTGAGGGCCATCCCCCCTCCCCCCCCCCTTTCTACACTGGGTCCGTCCCTGGCCGGTTGCCTGCTATGATAGCTTTAGATAAGTAATAAGATGATCTTGTAGAATGTAGATAAGAAATTCTATTGTGGTGGCTTCTATTTACGATCACATGAAAATAATACGTATAAGAGTTATAGCGTTTTTATGATTTTTTTTTTTTGAGAGGGTGTATTGTTTTTTTTAAGTATGTATGAAACATATAAAAGACTTTTATGTGTTATTTCTCCTTTCAAGCACTCTTCGGTGTGTTTGGACTTCAATAAATTTTACTTATACACAAAAAAAAAAAAAAAAAAATTTATTGGACACCATCTTGGCTATTAACTAAGATCGTGATTTCGTCTTGGTTACCGACTAATATTGAGATACATTGTGCTAACTTGACTAGTGAGTGATACTGTGATGCCATTTTGGCTAATGATTGATATTGTGATACTCGTCTTAGCTACTGATTGATATTGTGATACAGTGTGCCAATTTGGCTAACTGTTACAGAGGGTCTATCCGGCGTTGAATTCATCGGTTGAGAAAGCATCGGGTTAACAAACTTGGTCAATGACCTTATCCCAAATTGTCTTGGTCAAACATGGTTAGAAGGTATAGCCAAGTGAGACTTAATGACCTAACGGATTTTTCCGGACATTTACATACTAAGTAACTGTGTACATGTATTTCGGTATTTGAGTGTGATATTGCTATATTTGATTATGAGGTTCTAATATAGTCAAAACGATCCTTACCTGACAATAAACGCTTATATGTTACTATTATTATACTATGTATACGTGCTTAAATGCTAATAATTGTAATTGCAATTAAAATTAGCTTCACCCTATGCATACACTGAATATATTTCATTTAATGGTGTCTCTCTACATATATGTATGTACATATGCAACATTATTTATCTATCCTCTCTTTGTTTTTTATATTTCATTTTATGTTTATTATAGTATTAGTTTTACAACAAATGTTCAATTTTTATTTAAGTTATTTAATTATCAATGAATATGTGTCAATTACATGCACCATATTTTCTTAGGATATGCTAAAGGACAGGGGATAAATTGGATAATTTATAGAATATACCATTCCATTTATTGAAAGATATTAGTGATACTTACCTTTTTTTTAGGGGTAGTGATACATATTTTTTTGAAGAAAGATTTTTATTAAACCAAGTCTGCAATAGCGGCAGAAATTACATTTTGTGGAGGGTCTGTTCCTCAAACAACACGATCAATATGATCTAATCCGTGTCTAGACAATAAGTACGTCGGAAGATTGTCGATACGCTTGACAAAGATACATATCCTAAATCAAACAAAATTAAAATTAAAATTAAAATATCAATAAAAGATTATGAATTTGATTCTGAACGTCTAAATTATAATTTTACTCGTGTTTTTTTTTTTTGCATGCAATAGACAATAGTGACTTCATCAAAGATAATGGGATCCAATTATTTTATATGTATATTTATTTTGAGTTGGTTTAAGCTTTTCATCCAATTGGGTTGCTTTACCTAACTAATATATGTGGTTCTTTTTAATTTTGACAATTAATAACTAAATCTTTTGTGTAATCTTCACATGATGGGTGACAGAAATTTTTCGCTTTACCCTCAACCAAACCGTCCACAAGCACATATTTTCTAGGTATTATTATTTCACTTTTTCTTTCTTTCTTCTCTCTCTCCCTCTATATATTATATCTTATATCTATAAAGAATTAAGTAGATTGCTTCACAATTGGCTACGTGGCAACCTCCTGAATTGAAACGTGGTATTTTTTTTTAAATAGCAGTTTTTTTTTTTTTTCGGTTATCTTATATCTATAAAGAGCTAAGGTGGTTGCTAAACAATTGGCCACGTAGCAATCTCCAGAGTTGACATGTGACATTTTTTAAATAGCAGCTTTTTTTTTTCCTTCAGTAAAAACTGGAATTTCGGTTAGCGTTATATAGAAACCGAAATTTATTGTTCGATTCTCCGTTATATAAACCGAACCAAAGTGTATATTTCGATACGGTTCATTTTAAATACATCCAATGACGGTCGATTTGATTTTAAATTTCAATCAACCGAAAATTTTCGATTCGATTTCGACACAATAATTGAATAAAACCGTGTGTTTTTTTTTAATTATCAAACGTGTACCGTTAGTAGTTTGTGCAGAAAAGGGAAAAAAAAAGTAAGACCCACGGATTTGAATTTTTTTTTCCTTCGGTAAAAACCGGATTTCGAGACTATGTCTAGAACAACCACAAAATATCAATGATAACAGCCATACAAATATTTAGTTGAGATTTCATTACCTATATCAACTATATATAGACACCAATCTAGTATGTTAGATTCAGTGACCGTTCAACTTTATCGGAATAACATTTATTCCTTATAATTGAATTTGTCCATTAAATCATAACATTTAATTGAAAACATGTTGTTCATAAGAACCGGAACTTGATAACATTTATTTATTTCCTTTATTAGTCTACCAGATTCAGAATACCATAAAGGAAATGTTGCAACGTTTGCTTCACATTTCATATCTTAATATATTCTGTATTTAATCTTTCTAATTCAATCATACTCATAAGATATCATATATCTGAGAGTTGACTTGAGCTTAGACAAGTTTATCTCAACTTACTTGCTTAGGATAGAGACTTCGATAAGTCTCTTACTTAAGCACATGTCCTAACTTTCTTTTTAATCCTTTTAAGCACTCGTAAATATTTTTTAATGTGGTTTTCATAAGACTTAAGAAAAATTACAAGAACTATGTCTTTAATTTTCTTTCATAAAGAAAATCCAAAGTTTATTAGATAGTTTATTTAACCTTTTGAATCATATTCAAAACACGAACTATATAATTAATCTTCAAGCAAATGTTATTGAATTAAGTCGATACTTAAATCTTACAATTTTGAAAACAACATTTCCAAAACTCGTCGTGGTCACTTGTTTACGGTGATTTTTATGATTTATATCACATTATTTCGTAACAAATTCCTTGGTATTTTATTAATTTTTATAGAAAATTAAGTGGTTAATTGAATTATAAAAAAATGAATTTGGAAATTATTAAAGTGCAAAGTTGGGTTATTTACGTGATTTTATTAGTAATTATCTATATATATGTGTGATACACTTTAGCATGTTTTATTATTTTGTAGGTACACAAACATATTATAGAATGAGTCAAAAGCTGAAGGAGTACGTAAAACAACATTTATTTGGAGATTTAAAGAGGATAAAAAATAGGGATTATCTTATATCTTTATTTTTAAATTTTGGTTGGGGTTTAGCTTTTTCATTGTTTTCAAAACAAAAAAAAAAAAGAAGAATAAAAAGGTGGGGGGAGTCATTGGAGGGGAGATGATATTCTTCTAGCCGCAGCACACCAAAAAAGAAAAGAAAAAATTTCGTTCCTTTTTACATTTATTTTTGTTTGGAGTTTGAAGATGGTTAGAAATTTAAAAGCAATTTGAGATGAATTTGTGAAACCGTTCTTAAGCAGATCTTGTTTTGGATTTGGATTGTCTTGTGAGTTTAATAAAATTGTATCTTTTCTATGATTTTTATTGTTGTGCAATTTCTATTGATGAATGCATTGCATATTTGATTATTTAATAATTAATGAGAATTAATTGTTAAACCAAGATCACCATAGTCAAGATTAGATTTTTAATCTAATAACGATAGTCTTTAGGTTAGAAGTCTAGGTTGCGAGACTGAACAAATCTCACACCTTGTTAGTCAAAGCGTTAATCTTTTGAATCGATAGATGAAAGAGATTTATAGGAGAATTCTTCTAAGATATTAAAAATTCGTACCCACGATAGGTGAATCACAATTTTCGTTAAGTCATCACAAGACAACCTTAGAGAAGAAAATGAGGGTTGCGGGATCGGTGGATCATTGCTTGTTCATCATTAGACTAATTGAAAAAGGAAAAAAATCATTTGTGCTGTTTCTTTTTCGTTATCACCGTAGTCATCGTAACAATTTTATAATTTTTATTGTATTTTTAGTTTATAAAATAAAATCATCTTCGTTAATCCGGTTCGCAACTATTTTTTTTACTGGCTTTGGATTTTAGATCTTCTGTCCAGTTTATTTCTATTGTTTTCATTATTAGTTTCATTTTGTTTTATTTTAATTGTAGTTTTTCAATTGTTAAGTGTAGGACATTTTTATTTTTTTTTATAATTATAGTGATAACAATAATAACTGTGACAAATTTAGAGAAATTGATTAGAACTAGACAAAGTACGATTCCCTGTGGATGACCCGGTCGAGCCACTGCATTATTAAACTTTGCTTGGGGTTAGACTGGATTATAAATTTAAAACTTAAAATTCCCAACAAGTTTTTGGCGCCGTTGCCGGGGAATCGGTACGGTTGTCTAGTTTTTTTTGTTATTAATTTTTCGTAGGTAGGTGCCCTTAGTATTGCTGTTTATGTGAAAATAAAATATTTATTTATGCAAACTTGATTTTGGTCGTGCGGACAGCTTGATTTTGGTTGTGGTTTATGCAAACTCGGAGTCAGAGAGTCCCACTACTTTACACCCCTGACCTCGAACGAACCATAGTCAGACCAAACAGGCGAAGAGTCCGTCCTGCGGGTCGCCCAAACGAAGGAAACACGGCCAATCAAAATTTCGAGCAAAATCTAGCAGAGGAGATTGAAGAAAATCGTCATCATGGCTGCGAATAATAGACGCACGTTGGCTGACTACGCCATGCCTGGTGAAGTCAAAGTCAACCCAGCTATCATTTTGCCAGCTATTAATGCTACAACCTTTGAACTCAAACCAGGTCTTATTCAAATGATGCAACACGCATCTATCTTTCACGGTTTTCAATCTGAGAATCCTCACACTCACGTACACACATTTTTAGAAATATGTGGTACAACTCGCATACAAGGGGTTAATGAGGACGCAATTAAATTGAAATTGTTTCCGTTTTCCTTAAAAGGGGAAGCAAAAGAGTGGTACAGCTCTCTGCCTGCCGAGTCAATTACAACCTGGGCTGAACTCGAGCATGAGTTCCTGAGTCAATATTTCCCACCCTCAAAAACGGCCCAGTGCATGAGTGAAATCTTCACATTTTCCCAAAGGGAAAATGAATCTTTCTTTGACTCGTGGAAGAGATTTAAGGTTCTCCTGCGAAAATGCCCTCATCATGGTTTAGACTTGCAGAGGCAAGTCAACACTTTCTTCAGTGGGTTGACCGAACTCACCAAGGGTTTGGTCAACAGTTCATCAGGAGGGGCATTTTTGAGAAAAACGCCTGAAGAGGGGTGGCAATTATTTGAAGATATTTCCAAGTACAACTATGCCCCTTCATCTCACGCTATCCATGTTGGAATAGTGTCCTAAATCCAATTGGGTTGGACCGGATCCGACCGGGTCGGATCATTTCTACTATTTCTTTATGTTTATACATATATTAAATGGCTTTTCTGTTCTCATATATTTGTTCTTTTAAAGAACCAATTATGAATTGTTATATGATAACGTCCTTAGTATTAAACTGTGATAGAGAAACCATGATAGGCGATTATGGTTGATGAGATCTCTAATCACTTTAATAAGTTTGATACTTAAATGTCTCTGAGGCGATGTACTATTAAGCAGGGCATTGATAGTATAAGCAGACCTAGCACGTATTAGATGTCTTACGTCTTTAAGGGCGGGGATAGATCTCGTCTATCGAAGTGTAGGGACACTTGGGTATGCGTGGGCGTGTATTAGAGAATGCGTCGTTAGGCCGATCGACCCACTTACACGGATAAGTGTCACACTATGTGGCGGTTGTGTAATTATCCTTAAGACCGAGTCTTCATGGCATCACGGTGTGGATTGTCATGCTTTGACACTATTGAGGTTTCCACAGCCACGGGCGATCATGCGGTAGTGATTGGGTATGATCTTTGAAGCATCGCGGAGTATACATGATTGGTCGTCCGGGAATCGCGTATCCTATGATTGGGATCGAATATCCGAAATGGCCTTCTTATAAGGAATGTCTTACTCTACGTGAATCTTTGCAAAGTGGGAGTAAGCGAGTTACTTGAGAGAGCATGATATCAGATTATAAGATCTGATCGTTGATGTTTTGACACTCGACTAACGACCGTATGTATATTATTACAATGATAGGATTGTAAGTTGCCTGATGAATCGTTTCACATGAAAGGTAGTAGTCATTGCATTTGACTCTTCCGATGATTGGGGTCACGGTGTGTTGCTTTGACACTATCCGTGATCGTTAGGCATGAAGGGCATTTTAAGTAATTTGCACTTTGTGTCTACGGCCAACATATTCGAAGCCTATCGGGTCACACACATAAGAACATCTAGCGGATTAAAATGTGGTTATGGTTGATAACCAAATAAGGAAAGTTTATCTCGTACTATAAAGGTTATAGTGGTAAATTAATATGGTGGTATTTATTTATTATGAATAAATTAAATACAAGATATTAATAATATTGATTAATTAAAGAATATTCCGGATGCCAATTTATTGGCTAAAGGTGGCGCAATTTTGGAGTGTATAAGATACACTTGGATTGTGCAATTTAATTAATAGTATTACTATATATTAATATAAGATATTAATATTATATATATTATACACACATGCGTGTGTGAAGTACATTGAGATGTACATGCGCACTAATTTAGTGTGCACATATAATATATATAGATTTATATATATGTGATATATGCTTAGTATGTAAATTGATTTATGGTAATATAATAAAAGATAAATATTGTCAATATAAGATATTGACAATATCTTGGAAATATTCAATATAAGATATTGACAATATCCTAGATTTATTTGATATAAGATATTATAATAAATGAGATAAATCAATGAATTATATTTTCCTTATTTTATTGGAAAAAAGTTTTCTTCCTTTCTACTCTATTGGGGCGCCACCTATGACTATAAATAAGAGGTGAGTGTCAAGCTCTTTTGTACAACACAATTTCAAGAACTAATAGTTCTTGTGTAAAATAGAGAGCATCCTATAGAGAGTTGGAGAGAGGGGAAAAGGGCCGGTCTAGCAACCGGAGTTTTCCAATAGCAATCCATGATGGGATTCCGGCGGGCTGTTCGTGTGGACTAGCGGTAGAGGCCGAACACTTGGGCGGCTCTATGCAGAACTACTCTCCTTAGACGGTCAAAGCGTCGATCTTTTAGATCAACCAAGGTAACCACCGTCTACTAACTCGTTTGTTTATTGCTTAAACGAAGTCGATCCTGGTTAAAAAGAAATAAAATTTGAAATTCCGCTGCGTTCCCGTGTAGATTTCCTAACAATCCAGACACCCCCTCCACCCAGGATTGAGGAAGTGAATATGCAAAATCAGATCTCCATGCTGCAACAGTAGGTGGCAGCTCTTAAAATATCCTCTAATCCTGCATGGTCGAACCAGTCATTTCCTCGTAACTCTCAAGTTACGCTACGTGAAAGTTGTTGTCAACCCGGCCATGTGGTTGGCCAGTGTCAGTTTATTTCCCCTCCTGCCTATCAAGTCAATGCTGTCCAGAATCAGGGACAGTTCAGTCCAGTCACGTGTCAGACATGTGATAATGTGGGACATACCGCTCGTTTCTGTCCCATGGGTGGACAGAACGCTGAAGTCAATGCTTTCAGCGGCCACCAAAATCAGAGATTCAACAATCCGTTCTCTGGCCAAAGCAATTTTCAAAACCAGGGTTTCAATCAAAACCCGAACTTCAATCAGAACCAAAATATAAATTTTCCTAATCAAAATCAGAGGTTCAACCATAATTGGCCGAACAATCCTATGTTTCAAAGTCGGTCTAGCCAATCTGTTCCACAAAACTTTCAGAATTCTCAAAGCCCCCCTCAATCTAGTGATCTTGAGACTAAATTGGACTCTGTCGGAAGGAGCGAATAATAATTTCCAATTCCTTCTTAGTACAATTAAGAATCTTGAGAGACAGCTCGAGCAAGTAGCTGACCAAAAAGCTTCCAGACCCTCGGGGCAGTTACCCAGCTTCACTGAGAAGAACCCCAAAGGTAGTCAGGTGGCTCAGATCGAGTTAAATCAAGGCCAATGCACCGATCTAGTTCCCACACTCCTTATGGTAGA
The DNA here is from genome assembly GCA_026214975.1 of Gentiana macrophylla. NCBI lineage: Eukaryota > Viridiplantae > Streptophyta > Magnoliopsida > Gentianales > Gentianaceae > Gentiana > Gentiana macrophylla. The sequence continues at coordinate 6,704,950 of CM047814.1, read as the reverse complement.
AGAGAGGCCGGTGCTATGAATTTAAGATCCGGCACTCAACTTCTGGTCCCAGAACCGGGGAAACCACTAACCCCTCCTGCCAATCTTTGAGGCGGGAGGAGGGAAGTTGTGCATCCATGTCCCCTGATACGGATGATAGTACTCGGTGGGTGATCCTTGATCGGAAAGAAAGGCAAAATGTGGTGAGGTGGAAAGATTTGGAAGATAAAGCTGTTAGTTCATCCTCAAAGAAAGTGTTTTCTGAGAGTGACTTAAAGAAACTTCCATTTCCACCCAAAAAAAATAACATCTCCTTGCATGAAGACAAAAAGTATGAGAAAGTGCTTAATCTTCTTAAAAATACTCAGGTAAATCTTCCATTATCAGATGTTTTGGTTTAGATGCCTAAGTATACAAAGTTCATCAAGGATGTTGTGTCCTCAAAAAAGAAGCTCGAAGACATGGATCAGTTAATTGGTGAGAATTGCTCTGTGATTGGTTATGATGAGTTACCAATCAAGAGGGGTGACCCTGGGAAATTTGTGCTCACATTGTTGATGGGAGGCTTAGTCTTTCCAAATTCTTTATGTGACCTAGGTGCATCCATTAGTCTGATGCCATTTTCTGTTTGTAAACAGCTTCGTTTAGATAATCTTTTAGAACCCACAACCATGAATCTTCAATTTGCTGATAGATCCTCCAAGAAAGGCTGCTTTGGGATGTTAAAGGATGTTTTAGTTCAAATCGATAGATTCACCTTCCCGGTTGATTGGTATGTCTAGACATTGAGAATGATGAAAATGTCCCTTTAATACTCGGCGGACCTTTTCTTTCTCACCACTAGAGCCCTCATTGATTGCGATGGTGGCAAAGTGACCATCTGAGTTGGTGATCGGGAGGTGAGCTACAATGTCTCTAAAGCTATTCGAGACCCTCGATTATCAACCCGGCTTCTCCATTGAAGACATGTTAGGCGACTTTAACGACTACATGGAAAAGCAAGTCATGGTTTGTTGAGGCCGAGTATGAAGCGATTAGTGGAGAATCAAATAATCATGGTTGGGTGAGTCTAGAACAACTAGGGTGAAGTTGATGAAGGTTCGTTGAAAGGTGAAGCTTTGGCGGTGGGACCACCGAGTAAACTCATTGACGTTGAGCTGAAAAGTGGGGGAGCTTAAATCTAGTTTAGAAGAACCACCACGGATTTGATCATCAAGCATTTGCGAAGCACACGAAATATGTTTTCTTGAAAGAAGGTGACAAGCTTCCATTAATTATCTTTGCCAAGTTATCCCGGTTAGAAGAAATGAAGTTGTTGAGCGTGTTAAGGAAGAATCACGAAGGCTTTTGGATGGCAAGTGGGAGACATTAGAGGATATCTCCGACATATGCATGCATAAGATCAAAAATGATGAGGGTGCTAAGTGTGTTAGACAGACTCTCAGAGAGGCTCAACCTCACATGCAAGAGGTGATTAAGAAAGAGATTATCAAGCTTTTGGACATGGGTATTATTTTTGCGATTCTTTGACGGTGAATGGGTGTCCCTACTCAAGTAGTTCCTAAGAAAGGAGGAACCACTATCGAGAAGAATGAAAAGGGTGAAGAAATAGCATTAAGGCTAGTGGTCGTTATAGAGTCTGTATTGACTACGAGAAAACTCAATGAAGTCACGAAAAAGATCATTTCCCATTCCTTTCATTGACCGGATGCTTGGCGTCTGGCGGGACATGCATTCTACTTGTTTTCTTGACGGTTATTCGGGATATTTCCAGGATAGCCATAGACTCGATCGACCAAGAAAGACAACTTTCACCGCCACTTATGGTACATTCGCTTACAGTGAATGCCATTCGGTCTCTCGCAATGCCCAGCTACATTCCAAAGATGTATCTTTGGCAATCTTTGATGGGCTTGTCGAAAAGTGTACGGAGATATTCATGGGCGATTTCTCGATCTTTGGTCAATCATTTGATCAACGTCTTGCCAATCTTGATCAAGTATTATCCCGCCAGTGTGGAAAAGAACTTAGTCTAAAACCGGGAAAAATGCCACTTTATGGTAGACGAAGGAATAGTTCTTGGACACAAGATATCGAAAGAGAGAAATGGAAGTAGATAGGGCAAAAGTTGAAGCTATAGAGAAGATGAATTTAAGCTAAAAATGTGCGTGAAGTAAGAGGTTTCCTTGGACATGTTGGATTTTATAGGAGGTTCATTAAGGATTTTTCCAAGATAGCCAAGCCCTTTCCACTTTACTTAGAAGATGTTGCTTTCAATTTTGATGACGATTTGCAAGCATCGCTTGATGAGCTCAAAAGTCAACTGATTTCCGCCCCGATCCTTATCTCTCATAACTGGAACCTACCCTTCGAACTCATGTGCGATGCATCCAACTACGCTGTTGGTGCAGTCTTAGGTCAGCGAGTTAAGGGAAAATTCCAGCCCATCTCTTATGCCAGTCACACACTGAACCCCACACAAGTAAACTACACAACCACTGAAAAGGAATTATTGGCTATGGTCTTTGCTATGGACAAATTCCGTAGTTACTTGTTGGGCGCCGTAGTCACTGTTTGGACTGACCACGCTGCTCTGCGCTATCTTATGACTAAGAAAGATGCTAAACCGCGCTTACTACGTTGGATACTGATCCTGCAGGAATTTGATGTTCAAATTAAGGATAAAAAGGGCAGTGAAAACGTAGTAGCCGATCATGTTTCTAGAATGAAGAAGAGAAAGAGCCTGAAGAAATAGACCTTTACTTTCCTCTCGAGCATGTCATGCGTATAGAAGAGTGCACTCCTGATATTCCGTGGTATGCCTCTATCATCAACTACCTGCATTCCCAGTATTTAAATCCAGAATTTTCATATCAGGAGAAGAAGAAATTTTTCTCTGATTTGTAAACCTACGTGTGGGACGAACCTTACCTTTTCAAAATCTGTAAAGATGGATTGTTGAGAAGATGTGTCCCCGAATCAGAGCAACGAAATATCATTGAACAGTGCCACAGTGGGCCTACTGGTGGCCACTTTGGGCCCTGGAAAACCGTTGCTAAAATCTTTCAGTCCGGGTTTTATTGGCCCACGATCTTCAAGGATTCAGAAGCCTTCTGCAAGGCTTGTATAGGTGCCAACGGACCGGAGCTCTAACTAGGCGTTTTGACATGCCATTGAAGCCCATTTTAGAATGTGAGGTCTTTGATGTATGGGGTATTGATTTTATAGGCCCGTTTCCATCTTCCTGTGGAAACAAATACATCTTAGTCTGCGTTGACTACGTATCAAAATGGGTGGAGGCTCAAGCCACTTCTCGCAATGACCACAAAACGGTCATGAGCTTTCTTAAGAAAAATATCTTCGTGAGATTTGGATGTCCCTGTGCCTTAATCAGTGATGAGGGAACGCACTTCTGCAACCGGCCACTAGAAAAAGTTCTTGAGAAATATGGTGTCCGGCACAAAATTGGCACAACATATCATCCTATGACTAGTGGCCAGGTCGAGAGAAGCAATCAGAGTTTAAAAAGGATCCTGGAAAAAGTTGTGAACAGTCATAGAAAGGATTGGAGTCTCAAACTGGATGATGTGCTATGGGCATACCGCACTGCCTATAAAACCCCCATGGGTACATCACCCTATCAGATGGTGTATGGCAAACCCTGCCACTTGCCAGTCGAATTAGAGTATAAAGCGTATTGGGCCATAAAGTTCTTGAACTTTAATACCCATTCATGTGGTGAACATCGACTGATGCAGTTGCATGAATTGGATGAGTTTCGACTCCAAGCATATGAAAGCTCTAGAATTAGCAAGGAGAGAACGAAGTTGCTCCATGATGCTAAAATTAAGAAACGAGAGTTTAAGGTAGGCGAATTAGTCTTGTTGTATAACTCCAGGTTACATTTATTTCCTGGAAAGCTAAGGACCAGATGGTCCGGCCCATTTGAAATTCTTACTGTCTTTCCGAGTGGAGTAGTGGAGTTGAAAGGGCATAACGATGAACCCTTCAAGGTTAATGTCCAAAGGCTGAAACACTACATAGGTCAACCTAAAGAAAAGCCTATGGTTATTTACCTTAAGGATCTCAGAGGTTGTGAAGCAAGGGAAGTTTGTAGGCTGGATGAAACTCTGGCCGACATGTTTGGTTTAGATGAAGATGCTTCAACCCTTATCAACAATGGCCCGTCTATTCCAAAGAAGGAAGCTGAGATTGATCCAGGCTGATTAGCAAACCAAGTGTCAAGAAGAGACGCAAAGAAAAAGCCTGAGGAGAAGAAGGCAAAGGTTAGAACGATCTGGATGACTAAAACACAAGAAATTTCCGCGTCCGTAACTTGTTGCTGCTGTGGCCACACGAATGATCAGGGCATGCACGAAGTAATGACCGGAAGGAAAGTTAAATGGCTTTGACCGGGCTGAATAAAAATATTGTCGAGCCAACGACATAAAACAAAAGCGCCACTAGGGGGCATCCTAGCTATATAACTATATATATTTTAGCCACTCTCAATGTTACATATGTCTATGGTTTTGTGTGTTTTAGTGTTTAGTCTAATAAATTTGTTGCGTGAATATGCTTCAGTTCAGCTGTGTTTTTGACATGGAATACGGATGCCCCCCGCATGAGCTCCCGTTCATTAATAGAATCCGCCATATCAATCTAGATGATGGGCCTGGAGGAACGCTTATCCTTGACGTTGATTACCATATCATCACACGCATCAGGACCATTACTTATGTTGTCATTGTACCACACTCTGTGGGTGGTGGAGAGTTCAGTACTGATGACCTTCAATGTGCGTTAGGACGGCCATATACGATTCTGAATGACCCGATGCTTACTGATTTGTTGCTGGTACTCCGTGATGAACATTTTAAAGGAGTAGATGTTGCGGGAGAAGATTGGAACTTGCAAAATGAATATGACCTCCCCCCTGCAATTGACATGCTTCTTCGCCTAATCCGGATTGTGGATTGGGCCGACATCTATGAAGTTTAGCTTGGCCTAGTGTTTGTGTTTCTATTTTCTTCGTGTATCCCAGTATTCTTTGCATTATTAGTATAAGTGCATCGCATTTTGTAGCATTGTGTTTATATGTCTGTCTCTTGTCATTCTGTTGCATCTAGCCCCGCTACTTTATAGTATCCTTTATCATTACTTTCGCGCGACACGTTATATTCCCCTGTGTCCCACGAGATATTGCCATGTTTCTCAAGTAGTGCAGGTACATTTTTTGTCAAGCTAGCATTGAAGTCGTTGCTGAAAAAGGACTACATAGGACATCTCGAACGTTGGCCTCTTCACGCTCATGCCTGACCCACGGGTCGATTATCTATCCCACTTCAGCCACTCTTCGCATCATTTCCAAATCAGCTAAGTACTTTATCTCTTCTTAAATTCTGCACAACATGAGGACATGTTGTTATTTGAGTGTGGGGGAGGGGTTGGTTGTACCTACAAATGTGCTTAATTTATTATGCTTACCATGCTCAAAAAAAAAAAAAAAAAAACGTCCCGAGCATGATTTCATTTTGGATTACTCACTTGTTATATTCTCATACTTGTGCTGAGTTGACTAGTATTTCAGCATAGACCTTTGATGAATAAGCCTTTGCTCGAATTCTTTTCACATAAGCCTCTCCAATGACGAGCTGAACTTAGGAAACTGTACCCAATTAAACCGATAATGCTTGATTCTGGTGATAAGACCGTTCAACAAGGTCACCATGCCTGAGACGGAAGTATCGACATTTCCAAAAAAAATAAAATAAAATAAAATAAAATTTAAATAAATAAATAAATAAATTTCGAGACTAAGAGCAAAAGGAAACATCAAAATGATGTAAAATAAGAATGTCTTAGTCTCACCAATAATAATAATAATAAGAACATACTGAACATTGATATATTTTCCACATATCCCCAGTATAGGCCAAGGTATATGTTGTAGGGAATATCCTCTCGTACAACTGAAAAGATTTCAAAAACGCATGTATTACTCTAGTCATGACGTGAGTAGTTTTGTAGGGCGTATGTATAATCAAGATAATTCATTATCTGTCCTAAATGGGTACTTGTTGGCTAACGTGAATTTAATCGTCAAGTGTGGAATCAGTGGAAGTTAAAGAAGGCTTTGCACACACCACACATTCGAGTAATCTGTTATTACATTGGATGGATGTTATTGATGCTAGTCGACCGTTGTGATTTGAAATATGGAAGTTTATGTAGTTCAATGCATAGGTAAGTCTATGTTTTCTCTTTTGTCTTGCTCGGGACGAGCAAGAGCTAAGTGTGGGGGAGTTGTTTACGGTGATTTTTATGATTTATATCACATTATTTCGTAACAAATTCCTTGGTATTTTATTAATTTTTATAGAAAATTAAGTGGTTAATTGAATTATAAAAAAAAATGAATTTGGAAATTATTAAAGTGCAAAGTTGGGTTATTTACGTGATTTTATTAGTAATTATCTATATATATGTGTGATGTTACACTTCATAGTTTTTATTATTTTGTAGGTACACAAACATATTATGGAATGAGTCAAAGAGCTGAAGGAGTAAAACAACATTTATTTGGAGATTTAAAGAGGATAAAAAAATAGGGATTATCTTATATCTTTATTTTTAAATTTTGGTTGGGGTTTAGCTTTTCTTTGTTTTCAAAAAAAAGAATAAAAAAAAAGGTGGGGAGTCATTGGAGGGAGATGATATTCTTCCGAGAATTGGAAAATCAGTCGTGTCGGACTGACGACACTTGAAAATCAGGTTGTGCCTTTTACGACATGAAAAATATGGTAAGCGTAGAGATCCTTACGTTCGAGGCGTAGATATATCTACGTTCGAGGCGTGAAATATAACTAACATTAAACGTTGCGGTTGATCTTTCCTACGCTTTAAACGTAGGTTTTCTACGTTTGAACGCAGGTTTTCCACGTTTAAACGTAGATAAACTACGTTTAAACGTAGGGAAATCCAAAGGAGATATTTTGAAAATTAGCTACGTCTAAACGTAATAAAATCTACGTCTAAACGTAGGTTTTGTTACGTTTAGACGTAGATTTTCTACGTTTGACAGTGGTAGATGGGTATTAATGTTGTTGTAATGTAAGGTGCTTGTTGAATATACACCACATTAACGAGATTTTTCTCATTCCTTCAAAGGCTTTGAATCTAATATCAATTTTGTGCTCACTTCTTCATCTTTCAAGTCCATTTCTTCATCATTCAAGTGTTAAAATGGGTAAGTTATTGCTATCTTATTTATCTTAATTCAAGTGCTCAATGTGTGTATGTTATTTATATTTGTAGTAATCATATGTCTAAAACCGAAACGTGTGTTTTAAGTAGGTTGTTTATGTAATGTTCATACTTCTAAGTAGTGTATTTAAGTATTTTCTTAGGGTTCAATTACTAGGTTTTAGTGTAATTAATGATATTTATTTAACCGAAATTTGTGTTTTGAGTAGTGATTATGTTATTTATATTGTAGAAATGATATGTATTTATCTGAAATGTGTGTTTTAAGTAGGTTGTTTATGTAATTTTATACATCTAAGAACGATAGTGTTATAATTTTTGATTTGATAATGTAGTGTAATTTATGAAAGTGTAATAAATACATATCATGTTTACCATTTTTTGGAAACAATCCTTTTTAAGTTGATAATGATTTAGTTGATACTCACTTGAATCGTTTTTTTTTTGTTTTAAACAGATAATCGCAACACTATGATTGTTGTCTCGTTCAACGGAGAATTTACGTATGATCCTATCTATAACCGGTGGAATTATGTAAATGGATCGATGTTCTCATTATTTGTCCCAAAGAAAATAGGATTGAATGCGTTATTGGATAAAGTGTATTTGAGGCTTGGTATTGATCGGTATGATTCAAAGCTCAACCTAAAAGCTTTGTTTACTTACGGTAGTGTGGGAAATATACCACTTGATGATATCTTAGACGACGAGACCTTAAATGGTTACATCGAAGCGGCCTATGACAGTAAGAATGTAATTTTGTGTGTGAATGCGACACCAGTGGAGGCACACAATGAACCGATAAATGAGGAGGATGATGGCATTGATTTAAATGAAGATTGCAATACTCGGGATTACGATGTTGGAAATTTCCCTTCTCGGTACAAGAACTTGCTCTGAGATCCAGATTTTAATCCGTTCGAGCAACAATATGGATGTAGTGGGTATGAAAACAATGTTGCTACACAAAGGCTTGGTGAAGCTTGGACCAACCGTTTCGGTATCAACCAAGAAGACCAAGTCATAATCTGTCAAATCATACTTCAAGTAGTCGTAATATTGTCATAAACGACCAACCACACCAATCGTTTGATATCCTCCTAACCAACCTTCAAGTATTAAGTGTTCCACCCATCCAACAGCCATATAATATGTTTGGTGGATCAAGAACTAGTTTTTGGCTTCTCCGTTTGCACCTCATATACAAACCGATCAAACCGGCGAGAGATGACAACAATAATCGGGGTGCACATGCTAGGGCAAGCGTCACGAGAAGATTATTCATGGAGGATTCCCACATTTGAAGATGATGATTTACCGAGGTGTTTATCCACGATGCGTTACATATGAATGACGTGAACGAATTGTTCATTGGGAAGAAATACGATTCAAAAGAAGATTTTAATTTGAAAATAAAATCGTATGCGCGTTGCGAACAATTTTCGATGAGATTGGGTAGGTCGGACACACGTTGCTTGTATTACAAATGTCTTAACGATACATGCAAATGGCATGTAAGGGCGAAAGCGGGTGAAGGTGAATACGGATGTCACACGTACATTTGAGATCACAACGTTGAATGATGTCCATACTTGTGCCTCTCGAATCGCGGATAATGACAATCGACAAGCAACACCTATTGTTATTGCGAGTCCGCTAAGTCGTCGAAATGGAAGAACTCGGCAATGAGTATAAGCCCGCACAAATTATGGAGGACATGCTCACAACTTACGATTATACGATTGACTTATGACCAAGCATACCGAGCTCACGAGATGATGAGAATGATGGTGAGAGGTTCACCGACGGAGTGTTACAACGCGATACCCTCGTACTTGTGGATGGTGCGTAATGCCAATGAAGGGACCTATATTGACTTTCACTTGATAATCTGGGAAGGTTCGACGCTTGTTTCATGTCTTTGGGAGCAAGCCGTCGTGGGTTTAAGTATTGTCGACCTATTTTGTGTGTGGGCGCAACTCATCCGAAAACCCGTTTCTCCGGACAACTATTTATTCTTTATTCTTTGTAGATGCCGGTGACCACCTATTCCCCTCAGTAGCCTTCGGTATTCTTTGAAAAAGAATGCAACGATTCATGGGGTATTTCATGAGACATTTGAGGGTGGCCATTGGAGGTATCCATGATGAAAACTTGAGCTTTATTTACGCGGACACCAGGCTATTAGAAATGCGGTTGGTCGAGTATTTCCGATGCATATCATGGTGTTTGCTATCATCATTTAAAAGGCAATCGACCAAAAATGGAAAGATCACGGTTTTTGTGAAGATACATTCTATCAAACAACCTATGCATTCTCGGAGGCCGAATTTCTCCGAAAGTTCGCCTGATTAAGGCACAATGTCTTGGCGCATATAAACAACTTGAAAAAATAGGTGTTGAGCGGTGGGCGCGTGCCAAATTTCTGGGAAAAGATACGCCTTAATGACAAGCAATTACGCTGAAAGTTTCAATCGTGCGATTAGAGGAGCTCGTCGTTGGCCTGTTCACAGCCTCTTGGAATTCATTAGAGCTACCACTGCAGATGGTATAATGATGAGGCGACGTAAGGCGCTTGATTGTGCGACTATGTTAGCACCAGAGATCGATGAAATAGTGGCTTCAATATTACCGCTAGAAGGAAGTTCGAGGTTAAGCTGTTAACCCGATGAATTTGAGATTCATGGAAATAACTTGCTTCATGGAGTGGTAAATCTAAGAGAGCGGAAGTGTTATTGTGGTTATTTCCGAAAATGGAAATACCGTGTATGCATGCTATAGCGACGCAAAGATCACGCAGAATTAGTCCACCCGAACTCGTTCACCGTATTATAGGGCTGAATGTTTCAAAGAGATTTACATGGCTAGCATATATCCAATTCCTAACAGAGAGGATTGGGATGTTCCAGTCGGTAAGAAACATGAAAGTCGGAGTGCCTAATATGAGATATCGCTTTGATGCCGTGGAGCACCAAGAAGAGGTAGAATTAATACCACTAGAATCCCTTACGAATGGGAACGTCCAGGCCATCGAATGTGTGTAGCAATCAGTAAACATCCAGGACATAACAGAGCTAGTTGCACGCAATACCGGTAGGGATCTTACAGGATAAGGTTGGGGATCTTCCGGGAGATCACCAAACGGTAAACCGTGATCATGCTAAACTCCTCCTACCGAACTTTGCGGTCGTACTACCGAATCTAAATCGCAACTCATTAGGCATATTCGGATATATGGCAATCAAACATACATATTAGCGGACTTTGGAGGAAAATCGCGGTTGCTCGTACATTTGAATAAATTCTTTAAAACCCCATTTCAACGTGTCTTCAAATCCGATCCTTCTCATGTGGATCTCGAGAAGTTGCTTGAGCTTGGTCTTTTCCCCTAAAGGTCCAAGTCAAATTTTCTCTTACCTTGTATGCATCAATTACCATGAGGGCCAACCAATCACAACATGAACATATACATTGTAAATAGGATATGTATTTATTTACTCCATATATATATATATATATATATATATATATATATATATATATATATGTGTGTGTGTGTGTATATATATATAAGTATATATATATATATACACATATAGATATATGTGTATATATATGTATTTATTTACTCCAATATGTATATATGTAGATATATATCTATGTATGTGTGTCTATATATGTATATATATATATATACACATATAGATATACTATATATATGTGTGTGTGTGTGTGTGTTGTTCGGTAAAAACGAGTTTTACAATTTATAACCAAAACACCCCAAGTATAAGGATCGTAGTATAGGATGTTAACGGGTCGTCTGAGGGAGTGGAATGTTTATCGGATCAAGGAACAATTATTCTATCGATTATGTCACAATTATTAACTAAACTAAGGTTGAAACTAACTAAAACCTAAACCTAAGAATTGAAACTAAAACAGAATAAAAACAAGCGAAAATAATAAAAGCAGAAGACGGACGAACGTTCACTTTGATGAACGAGCGTCTGGAAACTAAATCTAATGGACGGCGTGCGCTATTGCGGACGAGCGTCCAACTACGATCGAGCAGAAAATTGCGAGAAAAGTTGCAGAAATCTAAAGGTTTAAAAACTAAAACTTAAACTAAACTTATGCAAACGATTTGATTCAAACAAGTAAAGGAAAACACAAAGAAGGCGATGGACTCCACTTATCAACCAACAATCCAACTAGACGGTGATTAAAAAGACATAGTTTTTAGTAGTGATTTATCACGAATTCAATCAAATATCTTTAATCAAATTCCTAAGGTTTCGTTTGTCTTTTCAAACAAACTAAACATGCAATCAAAACAGATCACGAGATTGTTTCAAGCTCTTACTCAACTAATCATGCATAATCTCTTAAAACACAATTAGATGCATTACTTTGAATAAAAGAGAACACTTTCATAAATTTATTCAAGCATAAATTAAACATAGATCGTTTCATCAAATCTTAATTCAATAAAACTTAAACAATACAAAACAGATCCAAAGTAATGAAAAACTACGAAATAAACTCACTACACATAAGCATCGAACTCTCTAGTTGGTTTTGTTGTTGATAAGCTTCCTCCGTCGACTCACTGCAAGGTTTCTAGCCAACAATCATGGTGAACAAGATTGCTGGATTGGAGAAATTCATCTCTGTGTAAAAGGCTTGTGGCGCAGCTTTTTGGTGTAAAATTGCGATCTCAATTATGTGGTATGAATTAGGGTTAAGAGGGTCAGCTGCTTGCTATATATAGAGTTTTAAGTCGGTTATGACTAAGTCGGCAACGGACGCTCGTCTGCTTCAATGGACGTTCGTTCACTCCGCTTGGACGCTAATCAAACGCTCGTTCAGACTGTGGTTGGACTCTCTGTTCTGATTTTGGCACTTCGAACGCACGTTCCATTTCACCAAACGCCCGTTCATAATGGACGGAAGATGGACGCTCGTCTGGACTCCGTCTGGATCGACTTGAACTTGATTTCTTCATCCTTATCCAATTTCTTCAAGCCAATCCCAACTCTATCTCTTATAATTCGACTTGAGCTTCATTTATCCTCATTATATGCACGAAAATTAACTCCTACATGATAAATAAACAACGCAAAAATGTAATAAAATCCAAATAATAATAATTCCATTAAATTAAACACTTAAAATCATCAATTTTGCATACAACCCTCTTAAAATCATCTTTATTAAATAATTACACTTAAACCCTTAATTCTCATGTAAATTATGCAAATGTGGGAAAAAATAATAATAAAATACACCATTAATAATCATATAAATATGGCCTGAACAAATCCCCCACACTTAACTTTTTGTACGTCCTCGGACAAAACAATCAAAACTATAGCTCAACTTTATAAATAATCCACATAGATCTCTAACTCACGTAACAAAAGATACAACAACTATAGCAAATGATACCAACACAGAGATAGATTCGGTGTAAGTGTGACAAGCCATTCTCAATCTAACAAGCCTTTCAAAGAAATATCCTCTCAAAAATTCCAATGACTATCCTAGGTACAGGCAATAATAGCTCCACTCAAAGCCTTCCCACGCACTCAGTAGGATAATCCCTACAGCATATCATGCGGTTCTACTGGGTATAAGATCCATGATAACAAAGACTTTACTTTATTCTTATTCATCATTTTTCAAAATTTTCAAATTTGACGCATATCAGAATAAGCTCTTACCCATCATAGTAGTGTAGGACATTTCGTGATAATCCCCTACCTACTCAAATCATAAGGTAGCTATAAACTGACTATCGTGAGCTATTGGTCATCATAGTGGTATAGGACATACGAGGTATACCCTACCGCACTCAAATCATTAACCAGCTTCCGACAAACGTATTTATTAATAATTGCTCACTCACTTTATTTATTCACTTTTCAAAGTCATAAGTTACATCTCACTTATCACATTCAAACTTTATGATATTCACAGTACACGGTCTAACTTAGGTGTTACTATACTGACCTTCCTAAGATAAATCATTAAAAATAATGAAAGGATATAATTCAAAAGTCATGCTTCAAAATCAAAGGCTTTCGTGAGTGAAAAACGAAACTATCTCCATAAAAGTAAAACATGCTATAATTATCTCACTAAGTCACATACTATCATCGTTAGAAAACTACAACTAGCAAGCATCTAGTTCCAATTATATGCTCGAGACTCACAAAAAATTTTAAATTCCGCAAAAATTTAACATTCACTCATATTTCAAAGGATATAGCATAAAAACATACCCAAACACCCCCCCACACTTAAATCACATTATGTCCTCGTAATGCAAATATAAAAGAAAAGAAAACTCAAATGGTTTCAACGGTGGTTGTCGGATGAAAGTTGGCGAGGTCGAGCCGAGCATGGATGTACCGCCGCAACTCGAATAGACAACACTGGGCAATAGTAACTCGAAAACTCCGCTCAAAAGTATCTCAACACTCGACATACCATATAATCTCGGGGTACACGGGGTATATGAGCAACACATAACACAAAACACTCACAATGAACGTAAGAGGAATAACCATCAACACAAAATCAACTAAAGTATTATTTCTAAAACAATAAAACAACCTAAGAAAAGAAAACAAACAAAGAAAACTAGGTTGCCTCCTAGGAGCGCTCTTTTAATGTCAATAGCTTGACACAAAGTTCAAGAATCAACCCGGATCGGGCCACTTTGGTTTGACTACCGCCACCTCGATGATCGTAATCGAGAGCCTTTGGGGCGAAATGATTTTCACCACAACAACAAGTCAAGTGTGCTATAAGATCATTAAACTTTTCTCTCCAAACTACACCGACTCTCTTCTTCTTGTTCTTGCGGATGATAGGCATAGGTGTGCTAACCCTTTCAGAAGTCGCAGGAGAAGGTTCCTCACAGTGTAGAGGTAGGAATGTCATCATCGACTCAAATAAATAAGATGGAATCTCTTCACAAATCAGGACATCTCAGATTCTCATCTCTTCTTTGGAAATAAAGAATCTCGGGCTTTTCCTTTGGTTGCCCAAAATATTTCTTAAGTCGATGGCCATTCACTTTAAAAGCTTGATTACCATACCCGTTCAAAGTAATTACTCCACTTGGATTAACCTCGAGAATCTCAAATGGACCGGACCATCTAGACTTTAGCTTACCAGAAACAAATGAAGTGCGGTATTATAGAGTAAAGCCATTTCACCAACTTTGAATTCTCGGTCCTTGATCTTAGCGTCATGGAGTATCTTAGTTCTCTCCTTGCTTGAGTTTAGCATTCTCGTATGCTCGAGTCCGAATTAAATCGAGCTCGTTCAATCAGAACAACCTTTTCTCCCCACAGAGTTGGCTATCAAAATTTAAGAATTTAATTGCCCGAAAGCTCTGTGTTCAAGTTCGACAGGTAAATGACAAGCTTTGCCATAGACCATTTGGAAGGGTGACGTGCCCATCGGGTCTTGAATGCGACGATAGGCCCACAATGCGTCATCCAACCTTAAGACTCCAATTAGATCTATTATTGTTCACGGTCTTCTCAAAAATTCTTTTCAGGCTCCGGTTGCTTACCTCGACTTGGCCACTAGTTTGAGGATGATATGGTGTACCAATCTTATGTTTGACACCATACTTCTCAAGGATCTTGTCAAGCGGCGCATTGCAAAAGTGAGTACCTTCATCACTAATGAGTGCTCTCGGACGACCGAATCTAGTAAAGATATTCTTTTGCAAGAATTTCTTTACAACCTTGTGATCATTAGTTTGAGTAGCTATGGCCTCGACCCACTTTGAAACATAATCCACACAGCAGGCGAGGATATACTTATTACCACATGAGGATGGAAAGGGTCCCATAAAATCTATGCCCCATACATCGAAAACTTCGCATTCAAGAATGGGCTTAAGTGGCATTTCCATCCTACTACTCGCCGTCCAGTTCTCGCACCTATCACAACCTTTACAAAAGGCTTCTGCATCTTTAAACAGAGTCGGCGGTAGAATCCAAATTGGAGGATTTTTGCAACTGCCTTGGGTGCTCCGTAGTGTCCTCCCGTGGGACCACTATGACATTGCTCCGAGAATATCCCATTGCTCATGTTCCGAACACACCTTCTAAGCAACCCATCTTTACAAACCCTGAACAAATAAGGATCCTCCCACACGAGATATTTTAGGTCAGAAAAGAACTTCTTCCTCTCCTGATACGTCATATCCTCTAAATGACCACTCGCTAAATAGTTGACGTAGTCAGCATACCACGGCCTAACCGTTTCAAGCTTCATCAATTGCTCAGTCGGAAAATCAATGCCTATATCATTGTGATTCTCTGCACCCTCATTTACTAAGCGAGATAAATGATCAGCCACAATATTCTCACTACCTTTCTTATCCTTAATCACAAGGTCAAACTCTTGTAAAATCGTAATCCATCGAAGTAACCTTGGTTTTGCATCCGCTTTGTCCATAAGGTAGCGCAAGGTCGCATGGTCGGTCCAAACAACAACTTGAGACCCTAGAAGATAACTTCTAAACTTGTCAATGGCAAAAACAACAGCTAAGAATTCCTTCTCAGTTGTGGTATAATTGCATTGAGCCGGGTTCAAGGTGCGGCTCGCATAATAAATGGGTCTGAACCTTTTATCAACTCTTTGACCTAAAACTGCGCCTACGGCGTAATTAGAGGCATCGCACATCAACTCGAAAGGCTTGGTCCAGTCAGGTGCAACTAAAATAGGGGCACTGATAAGCTTGTCTTTCAGACAATTGAAAGCTTCTTTGCACTTCGCATCGAACAAGAAATCTACATCATCTTTCAAAAGATTTGATAAAGGCTTGGCGATGGTAGAAAAATCTTTAATGAAACGCCTGTAGAAGCCAACATGACCTAGAAAACCTCGTACCTCTTTCACCGCCTTAGGGTACGCCATCCTTTCAATGGCTTCGACCTTAGCCTTATCAACTTGAATACCAAAGATTGGACACCTTATGTCCCAAAACGATTCCTTCGTCTACTAGAAAATGGCATTTTTCCCAGTTAAGCACCATATTTTTCTCAACACACCGTTGGAGTACCATATCTAGATTCTTTAAGATTTCATCAAAGCTATCGCCGTAGACTGAGAAGTCATCCATGAAGACCTCCATGCACCGCTCCACAAGTCCATCAAAATGGCCAACATGCACCGTTGAAAAGTCGCGGGTGCATTGCATAGGCGAATGGCATTCTGCTGAACGCAAAAGTACCGAGATGGACACGTAAAGTTGTCTTCTCTTGGTCATTAGGATCAATGGCTATCCGGAAGTAGCCGAATAGCCATCAAGGAAACAATAATACTTATGACCGCTCGATCGTTCAATAAGTTTGGTCAATGAAGGGTAGGGAAAGTGGTCCTTGGCAAGAACCTCGTTAAGTCTCACGATAGTCAATGCGCACTCTATAGCTCATCACGAGTCGTAAGGCAACTTCCTCCTTTTTTCATTCTTTTTTCGATTGTGATTCCGCCTTCTTTGGCACAACTTGAGTAGGGTGACCCACTCGCTATCGGCGATTGCATAGATGATGCCCATGTCAAGCCACTTTATCACTTCTTTCTTGACAACCTCCTGCATATGCGGATTCACCTTCTCTCGAGGTTGTCTAACCTTTTTAGCTCCTCCTCCGTTTGGATTTTATGCATGCATACATCCGGGCTGATTCCTCGGATATCACCCACTTGCCATCCGAACGCGAGGATATTCTTTTTTAAGCACTTCTATCACCAGTGCTTCTTGCTCGTGGTCGAGTTTCAAGAAATGATCAAAGGCAATTTATCTCCATCCTTAAGAAAGATATACTTAAGGTGCTTCGAGCGGTTTGAGCTCTAAATCAGTAGGTGGTTGCTCAATACTAGACTTTAACGGGCCACCTTTCTCCTTATGAGCTTAAAGTGGTTGACAGTAGAACACCTCATCTTCCCGAGGCTCAACCCCAGAAAGGTACTGGATCCAATCATCCATCGGAATCCTCCGGTCAACACTTGCTTCCTTTTTCTTGTGATCGATCATTTTTCTTAACTCTTCATCTTTAAGCTCTTCTGCCAGCTCTTCCCAATCATCTACTTCCCAATGAGTAGCTTCTCTCCAAAACTCTACCTCGTCCCAACTACCCATCAGAGCTTCTTCTTCACCAGGGATGAAGTCTTCCTGACTTAGTTCTTTGAAATTATCGTTTGTCGCTGGGCATCTCCATGCTTCTAACTCAATAACAGGCTCAGTGGGAGCGAGTGAAGATGACTCGTCAATGCCTACGGCTTGAAATGAATTAGAAGATGGTCCGCAGTCAGCCGGATCCTCGACGTCCATGACTTCAAAAACACTATATCTCTCGCAAACTCCTCTGCTTCTTGAGAGTAGGCATCTTTTTCGTCCTCATAGATAGCTTCGACAAACGATATTTCATCAGTTATGGTTCTTTCAGGACTTGTCCTCGTGTGAAGGTGACGGATGTGTCACCGATTCTAAGAGTAATCTGTCCCTTTGCAGAAGTCGATGAGAGCATTGGAAGTGTCCAAAAAGGTTCGGCCTAGAATTAGAGGCATTTCCTTATCAGGTGGATAATCTAGGATAACCCGATCGGTAGGGAAGACCAAATGTTCAACTTGAAGGAGAACATTAGCTACACAACCGGCTGCAGTGATTTACTAGATTTGTCTACCATCTGAAGAGAAATGGGGCGTTCTCGCATTCTTTTGTCTAGCCCGAGCTTCTTGCATACATTTAATGGCATCACATTGATGGAGGCCCCTGAGTCGCATAAAACATTTTCGAACAAATGGCCCTCAATCTCACAGGAGATTGAAGGTCTGCCAGGGTCACCTCTTTTAACAGCGACTTTTTGTGAAACCATTGCGCAATCTTCTCGAAACACTTCTTCAGCCATCCCCTGAAGCTTTCTCTTGCTCCCACAGAATTCTTTAAGATACTTAGTACATTTAGGCATTTCAGACAATACCTCACTAAGGGCATACTCACTTTAGTGTCCCTAAGTATCCTCCTCACCCCATCATACTTGCTTGTCTTTGGCGAGGCTCTCTCCTTGCTCTTCGGTGGATAAGGAAGGGCTTTATCATTCTTCGTGGCCTGATTCTTTATCGCCTCATCCTCCTTATCCTTCCATCTCACAAACTTTTCTTCCTCTTTCTTAGTCGTGTGCACCTCCTCGACTCTCCTTCCTTTCCTCTTCATCGTAATCATTGTCGCCTCCAAAGAATTGTCACTAAGCTCCTCCTCATCGTTGCTTTCTTGGCATGTGATTTTCGATTTCCCCTCCTGAACTCATGGCGTCGGGAGGGGCTACTCGCTTCCCGACATCTTGCCGGGTCCAGCCTTCTTACCACTTCTCAGAGTTACTTCGTTCAACTCCTCTTCTTCCCACAAATAAGTGCCCCATGGATAGTTGTTTATGCTTTCTACATTCTCCACCAAATAAAAAGCGAGCGGGGTACCCTCTTGGTCTCATCGTGACCCATCATTATCCCGTTAATTAGTTAGACTAAACCTACACGTTGGAGAACTTCAGATGCTCTCGCTCATCCAATAACCACTTCTCAATATCCGGTATGGTTATCGGTTTATTGTTAGGAAAATGGATGTGGCCGTATGTCCCCTCTTCAAAACACCTTGAATAAGGTTGGGGATCTTCCGAGATCACCAAACGGTAAACCGTGATCATGCTAAACTCCTCCTACCGAACTTTGCAAATGTACTACCGAATCTAAACTCGCAACTCATTAGGCATATTCGGATATATGGCAATCGAAACATACATATTGGCAGACTTTGGAGGAAAACTGCCAGTGCTCGTACATTTGAATAAATTCTTTAAAAACCCCAGATTTCAACGTGTCTTCAAATCCGATCCTTCTCATGTGGATCTCGAGAAGTTGCTTGAGCTTGGTCTTTTCCCCTCAAAGGTCCAAGTCAAATTTTCTCTTACCTTGTAAGCATCGATACCATGAGGGCCAACCAATCACAACATGAACATATACATTGTAAATAGGATATGTATTTATTTACTCCATATATATATATATATATATATATATATATATATATGTGTGTGTGTGTGTGTGTGTGTGTATATATATATAAGTATATATATATACACATATAGATATATGTGTATATATATGTATTTATTTACTCCAATATGTATATATGTAGATATATATCTATGTATGTGTGTCTATATATGTATATATATATATATACACATATAGATATACTATATATATATATGTGTGTGTGTGTGTGTGTGTGTGTGTGTGTGTTGTTCGGTAAAAACGAGTTTTACAATTTATAACCGAAACACCCCAAGTATAAGGATCGTAGTATAGGATGTTAACGGGTCGTCCTAAGGGAGTGGAATGTTTATCGGATCAAGGAACAATTATTCTATCGATTATGTCACAATTATTAACTAAACTAAGGTTGAAACTAACTAAAACCTAAACCTAAGAATTGAAACTAAAACAGGAATAAAAACAAGCAGAAAATAATAAAACAGAAAGACGGACGAACGTTCACTTTGATGAACGAGCGTCTGGAAACTAAATCTAATGGACGAGCGTCTGCTATTGCGGACGAGCGTCCAACTACGATCAGAACAGAAAATTGCAGAAAAGTTGCAGGAAATCTAAAGGTTTAAAAACTAAAACTTAAACTAAACTTATGCAAACGATTTGATTCAAACAAGTAAAGGAAAACACAGCAAGGCGACTGGACTCCACTTATCAACCAACAATCCAACTAGACGGTGATTAAAAAGACATAGTTTTTAGTAGTGATTTATCACGAATTCAATCAAATATCTTTAATCAAATTCCTAAGGTTTCGTTTGTCTTTTCAAACAAACTAAACATGCAATCAAAACAGGATCACGAGATTGTTTCCAAGCTCTTACTCAACTAATCATGCATAATCTCTTAAAACACAATTAGATGCATTACTTTGAATAAAAGAGAACACTTTCATAAATTTATTCAAGCATAAATTAAACATAGATCGTTTCATCAAATCTTAATTCAATAAAACTTAAACAATACAAAACAGATCCAAAGTAATGAAAAACTACGAAATAAACTCACTACACATAAGCATCGAACTCTCTAGTTGGTTTTGTTGTTGATAAGGTTCCTCCGTCGACTCACTGCAAGGTTTCTAGCCAACAATCATGGTGAACAAGATTGCTGGATTGGAGAAATTCATCTCTGTGTAAAAAGGCTTGTGGCCGCAGCTTTTTGGTGTAAAATTGCGATCTCAATTATGTGGTATGAATTAGGGTTAAGAGGCTGCTGCTATATATAGAGTTTTAAGTCGGTTATGACTAAGTCGGCAACGGACGCTGCTGCGCTTCAATGGACGCTCGCTCACTCCGCTTGACGCTAATCAAACGCTGCTCGCATCGCGCGGTTGGACTCTCTCGCTCGATTTTGGCACTTGAACGCACGCGTTCCATTTCACCAAACGCCCGCTCATAATGGACGGAAGATGGACGCTTCGTCTGACTCCGTCTGGATCGACTTGAACTTGATTTCTTCATCCTTATCCAATTTCTTCAAGCCAATCCCAACTCTATCTCTTATAATTCGACTTGAGCTTCATTTATCCTCATTATATGCACGAAAATTAACTTCTACATGATAAATAAACAACGCAAAAATGTAATAAAATCCAAATAATAATAATTCCATTAAATTAAACACTTAAAATCATCAATTTTGCATACAACCCTCTTAAAATCATCTTTATTAAATAATTACACTTAAACCCTTAATTCTCATGTAAATTATGCAAATGTGGGAAAAATAATAATAAAATACACCATTAATAATCATATAAATATATTCTGAACATGTGTGTATAAGTATAGACACATATATAGACACATATGTATACATATATATACACACACACACATATATATATATATATATATATATATATATATATATATATATATATATATATATATATATATATATACATGAAAATGTCTTATCATCTCTTTTTGTTTTTGGAACATCGTTGTTTTGTGTTGTGTTCTCATTGTTTGTAACGTTAGGGGGTAAGAGAAGAAGATAATATGGTTTTTACCACGCCATGTAATACTTGATGATGACGAGGAGAACAAAGGCCGACGGAGTCAAGCGGAATGCACCTTATATTTTCAATCTAAAGGGTGCCTCTACTTCCGGGCCGAGGATTACCAGTTTCTTGGGACGAGAAAAGATGCTCATGGAGCGGACCTAATGAAATTTTCTACGAGCTACCTACCAGAGCCCCAATATAAAGCCTGGAGCTTAGGCATAACACAAATGGATCGAAGGAATCGAAAACACCCTAGGAAAGCATGCAATTCTAAGAACCTCATCAGCCGAGGCGCACCATGGAATTCATCCGAGATATTGATTTTTGGATTTTCAAACAACAATAGTTTGTCGTTTGGTTCAATTTTTAATTAACATACATGTTAGCCATAATTTCAAGGGCATTTTTATTGTTCCCCATGTTAGCCATACTTTCAAGGGCATAATTAGGTCATTAGCAATACTACTATCGTGCTACCTTACAATGAAAGCAAACATAAATCACAATCAAACAACATATACATTATCAATCCCAATGTAACACCATACACATGCTTCCATTTCCCATTTTTCTATCAAATTCAATATCATAAATTACACTACATTATCAAATCAAAAATTATAACACTATCATACATATTCTCACATATTAATAATTTTACATTAATTTACTTCTAAAACCTATCATACATATCATTACGCTTCATTTCAATAGAATTGGCCCCATTAATTCGAATCAAATAACAATATGAAAAACATATACATTAAATTCAATATAAAGTAGAAATCGCAGCTTTCACGCCCCAAACGTAGTGTTTCTACGCCAAAACGTGACAAATCACGTTCAGACGTAGAGATCTGCAGTCTCTACGCCCAAACGTAAAACTTACGTTCGGGCGTGAGACCTGCAGATCTCTACGCCCCGGCATAATCCGACGCTCGCACGTAGACCGCATTTCTCTACGCCCAAACGTATAATACTTCTTCTTACGCCCAAACGTATGAACCTTCATACAAAAAACCCATCTTAAACCCGAAAACGACAAATCAAACAATCAAAATCAATATAATGATTATCAAGGACCACCACAAACCACTCTACAATAAATATTCGAAATAACTAGCACATGCTAAAGTGAAATTAATATGATATACTATAAAAGAATATTAGGAAAATACATACCCTTTCGCTTTCAACCGACATTGCACTTGAGAGATTGTGAAATTGTGAAATTGCTCTATCGTAATTTCTTGCCAAAATCGCCAAAAATCGCCACTCGAAATTTGAAATATGATAGGAAGAAAGAAGATTAAGGATTATGCGAGATTATGAAGGACAAGTATGTGAACCGTTTAAACATATTGTCACCTACGCTTAAACGTAGATATATCTACGCTCGACGTGAGATATATCTACGCTCGCATTTATATAAATTTCAAAAATAAACCTTTGGATTTCCCTACGTTTAAACGTAGTTTATCTACGTTTAAGCGTGGAAAACCTGCGTTCAAACGTAGGGAAAGATCAACTGCAACGTTTAATGTTAGTTATATTTCCTTACGTCTGAACGTAGATATATCTACGTCTGAACGTAAGGATCTCTACGTTTACCATATTTTTCATGTCAGAAAAGGCACAACCTGATTTTCAAGTGTCAGGTCTGACACGACCTGATTTTCCAATTTACGATATTCTTCTAGTCAAGAAGACACCAAAAAAAAAAGAAAAATTTTTCCTTTTTACTTTTATTTTTGTTTGGAGTTTGAAGATGGTTAGAGGCTAAAGCAATT